>PVKP010009258.1:0-69064 GCA_004027715.1 Plecturocebus donacophilus | reverse complement strand
TATTAAGCTTTTTGAGATTACAAAGAACAGAGGTATGCTTTGGTTACTTTGAGTAATCAGAGTGTATTTCAAAGTATGTAAGATAGCCAGGTGTGGTGGTGTGTGCCTGTAATCCCAGGTACTTGGGAGGCTGAGGCAGGAGAATTGCTTAAACCTGGGAGGCAGAGGTTGCAGTGAGCCAAGATCGCACCATTGTATTTTATCCTGGGCAGCAGAGTGAGACTCCATCTCAAAACAAAAAATATATACCTACCTTGTGGAAAACAGAAACTGTGGTTGCTGAATACTGAGACATCATTCCCTCTTCTGGTGACTCATTCCGGTGATTCAGTTTATCTCTTCTGATTCTATTGCCTATCTTTTCCCACTGTTATAAAGCTCTGGCTTATACATGGGCCTCTGTCTTGTCACTTCTTAAGCAGTAGTTAAGTGCATGGATAGAAGAATCACTTAGCCTGTGTTTGTATTGCAGCTTTGCTATTTTTAGCTAGCTGTCTCCACATCAAGTTAGAAATAATAGTTTTCCAGATTTAAAATTATCTGTGGGATAACATCTAGTACTTGGCATATCATACTTGCAACAATAAATAGATGAAAATATGATGTATGTTTTGTTGTTCCTATTCCTGTTTCTAAACATAAGAAAGAAATTGATTAAATGGTTTCCTTACCAGGTAATATAAGGTGCCTCTTTGGGGTAGAATTATAGTAGGCCAGGCGCGGTGGCTCACATATGTAATCCCAGCACTTTGGGAGGTCAAGGCAGAGTCAACAGAATTGAGTAATTATTTTTGACATGCTTATTTAGTGGTATCTTGGTATTTTTTCTTAGAAATTTGATATTTGGGTTTGAACTTCAAAAAATGTCCTTTGGCCTCCGTTGCAGTGATCATGTAATTCTTTAGTGTTACTAATAATTTTTTTAAAATATGGCACTGTTTGTGCATTACTGAAATGCACTAACCTTAGTGATGGTATATTTTTTAAGTGACAGAGTTCATTATTGTCTGAGTTGATAAGTTATTTTTTTAAATAGATTGGATTTAGAATTGGTTTCATTTTTTTGTAGACAAAATAGATTTTAAATGTGCGTGACTTCCCTTCTAATTCAACTATACAAATAAATTTTAAATTATATAATTTTGTGGCAAGGGAACTGTGACAAACTTCTGTGGGATGTGTACTTGATTGAATTTTTGAACAGATAAACTTTTACAAAAACTTGCAAATAATTAGTTTTTTTCCTTTCTTTCTTTCAAGGTATCCTTTGTGTGGCTGATCAGTGCCATGGCTTAAGAGAACTAGCCCTGAACTACCACTTACTGAGTGATGAGTTGTTACTTGCTTTGTCTTCTGAAAAACATGTTCGATTAGAACATTTGCGCATTGATGTAGTCAGTGAGAATCCTGGACAGACACACTTCCATACTATTCAGAAGAGCAGCTGGGATGCTTTCATCAGACATTCACCCAAAGTGAACTTGGTGATGTATTTTTTTTTATATGAAGAAGAATTTGACCCATTCTTTCGCTATGAAATACCTGCCACCCATTTGTACTTTGGGAGATCAGTAAGCAAAGATGTGCTTGGCCGTGTGGGAATGACATGCCCTAGACTAGTTGAACTAGTAGTGTGTGCAAATGGATTACGGCCACTTGATGAAGAGTTAATTCGCATTGCAGAACGTTGCAAAAATTTGTCAGCTATTGGACTAGGGGAATGTGAAGTCTCATGTAGTGCCTTTGTTGAGTTTGTGAAGATGTGTGGTGGCCGCTTATCTCAATTATCTATTATGGAAGAAGTATTAATTCCTGACCAAAAGTATAGTTTGGAGCAGATTCACTGGGAAGTGTCCAAGCATCTTGGTAGGGTGTGGTTTCCCGACATGATGCCCACTTGGTAAAGACTGCATGATGTAGGGCATGATGTAGGGCATGATGAATAGCACCTTAACTTCAAGCAAATGTATTATAATAAAAGTTTTATTTGCTGTAGTTCTGATATAATTCTATTTTGTGGCACAGAAATTTGATATCTTCAGTCAGTATATATAAAGATTGTTTATTGGAAGACCCATGAATGAATTTTGGTCAGAAAACTTTGTTTCCTTAGCCTAATAGCAGTCATATCTCCGAATATTTTTTTAAAATGTGGTTCAGATGTGAAAGTAATAACCAGTTATACATATTAAACA
Organism: Plecturocebus donacophilus; assembly: GCA_004027715.1. Lineage (NCBI taxonomy): Eukaryota > Metazoa > Chordata > Mammalia > Primates > Pitheciidae > Plecturocebus > Plecturocebus donacophilus. Next base: position 66,869 of record PVKP010009258.1, on the reverse strand, counting down.
GTTTACAGTCTAAAGGAAACAAAACCTATGTAATATCCAAGACGTACTAATAGGTTTTCTGAAATGTTATGTTCTCTATGCATTTTTTAAAAAATGTAAACTTGACACTTTAGGGTCTTCAGTTATACATACACCTGTTATAAGGTGTTTAATATAGCTCAGGAAAGTGAGCATTTTGTGAGAAAAATGGATATATCATTTCTAATGAAAAAGATCGTTACAAAGCTGTTTAAAGAAAAAGATATATAAGTAATTGAAACACTTAGAAAACTGATAAATGTCACACAGTGGTATTATAGAAGGATAATACAGAGCCAAGATCAAATTAAAAGACAATAAATGAAACAGAGGGGAGGCTGTGTTTAACTTTGTATAAACTTTTAGGTTTGCTCTGTAATCTGCTAAACCATATACATTCTCTTGTGGTCTGTTACTATGTATGTGGCACTTGAGGCACTGTATGTAAAGTAAGGAATGCTTTACTAGTTCTCCTTGGTTTTCTTTATCTTTGTTTAAACTAGCTTTGAAGTATTAAACAATAATTGAAATGAAAAGCTTACCTATTTTAAAAAGCCAAATTTAAATAAATATATAACTTTAAAATGTTAATCAGTTGTTTCCATGAAAGAATATTAGTTTCCAGTAAAGTTTAGTGATGGCTCACTCATTTTTCCATTTTGGAAGTATACAGTGATGTAAGTAGAATTTTTAAAAACCACAAAAGAAGCACCATTGTATAGTCTAGCATAAACAGTAAATTTAAAAGAGGATATATTTAAGTTCATAATCATTTTTTCAGTAAATATTGCTCAGTGAACTTGAAAATTTTAATAGAAAAATGTCTGCAGTTTTGTGATTGTTAATTTGGTTAAACTGATATTTAAGTTAGGTAACATTTTATATTACTTTCATATGAATAAAGGTAATCCATGCATTGTAGAGTCTATAAAACGTTGAGTTTTTTTAGATGATATAAGCTTTGATTCTGGGCACTAGTGTTAGTAGATAGTACTACCCTTCTGAGGGAAATCAGCAGTGATTTATCCCCAATGGAATGCGTTAATTCTTAGTGGCTCTTTTCAGTAGTGTGACTTTTAGAAAGTATCTCAGTAGTTAAGGAAGCTTACAGTCTTAGATCTATTTTTAAAATGGATGGCCTTCTTAAGAATAAAGCAAAAGTGATTTTCTACATAATTTATGCTTCCCAAAAGTGATAGGCTCTCCTGCAGCAACAGGAGATGTGAGAAGAAAAAAGGCTTATCTAGACTCAAAAATTAAAAGCAATTAGAGTAATATTTCCCCTAAATAGTAAAAAGCTCTGATTGTACAAGAATTATCTGTGCTCGTGAAGCTTTTCTTCCTTGAACAACTTTGGAAAAATGGATTTGACAGTACAAAATCAGTTCTAACCAAAGCTTGTATTTGGAAATTTACTTTTTGTACAAATTGAATTATATAATGCCTAAAATACTTTAAGTCACTTTATAAGCAAAATGCATAGTTATACTGTAAAGTATATGTTAAATGCTTTTAGCAGTTTGAGAATAAAAAGTTACTAATGCTGTTGTATTTTATACTTTTTAAAAACTACCCAAACGTACTTATTTGACTTTAAACTTAATGTATGTTTTTGTTTCAGAGCCATATTTGATGGATATTAATAATATTAATGTTTGTGACAGACTCGCTTTTTTGAAGATACAAGGTTAGGCTCATGGAACCTATTCTTGAAATAAGCTCTGATGCCTAAAGAAATGGGAAATTTAAAATCTACCACGAAATATAAATTTTTATACAGAAAATGGTTAAATTACAAATAAGGAATAGTTCTTTCTGCATTCAGAATGAGAACTTATAAAACACTTTAGACATAGAATTATCAGTCTTTAAAGTCCTTGAACCCAGCCAGTCTTTTTAGAGATAAATATCTTTATATAAATCAGAATAGTTTTTTCAACTATTGAAATTATTTTCATTGTCTTACTGGCTTTCAATTTTTCTTGGTAATTTGGCCTGTTTTAACCATACCAGAAAGAAAAGGTATGATTGAAGATTAATTCAATTTGCTACATTTTAAGAACTTCTTTGTATTTATGGAAAAGTTTAGGCTGGAAGGAAGGAGTTTGTGTGAAGAAGGTTCAAGCCTCCACTAGTTCCTTAAAAAAATGTTTTTTTAAACTATGTTCTTTAACATGCTATAGTTAATATCCACTCCACCCATAGATGGGAATGATATTTGCACAAACTCCAATCCCGGTGTGTCTGTGAGGCTGGTTTTAATCTTACCAAGCAGTCAGGAGAATTCCAGCTGCTTGCTTAACCCCAGCTGTACTCTAAAAAGGACAAGCCTTTTACTCTAAAAGTGAAGAGCTTATCCTTAGAATAATCAGTCCAATAAAAGGATAAATAATCCTAACTTATTTTAAGTAGGAGAGAAAATTTTGAAAGGAAGGTTTGAAGAGCAGGAAACTACTTGGACAGTAAAGGGTAAGTATGACAAAGATGCTGGAAACACTTTGGCCTGTTTGAATTTGTGAACGGGGAAAAGGTATGTGTGTAGTTTTGGAACATCGTTCTTTGTATAGCCTGCCAACAACTTATTCAAAAAGTAAACTCATAGGAAATAGGCTCCCAGGCAATCAATTAAGTGCCACCCCAGCAAACCATAAAACTGGATAAGAATTCCTAGGACTTTGATTTTTTTTCTCTGATTTTTAAGGAGCTGCCAATATTGAAGGTTCCAGAGTTAGTTTTATTCACCATCTGTTTTCTTCTACCTACAACAATATACTAGGTGACACTTTGTAGGTATACTTACCTAATATTGAGTCACATTAATGAGAGGATATATTCACTCTAAAGCCTAGTCAGACTAAAAATGTATAAATTTTATACATCTACAACTTTATTTTGAGATGAAGTCTTTCTCTGTTGCCTAGGCTGGAGTGCAGTGGTGTGATCTTGGCTCACTGCAACTCCCACCTACCGAGTTCAAGTGATTCTCCTGCCTCAGCCACCCAAGTAGCTGGGACTACAGGCACCCACCACCACACCCAGCTAATTTTTGTATTTTTAGTAGAGAGGGGGTTTCACCATGTTGGCCAGGCTGGTCTCGAACTTCTGACCTCAGTTGATCTGCCCACTTCAGCCTTCTAAAGTGCTAGGATTACAGGTGTGAGCCACCACACCCAGCCTACATCTAGAACTTAATAGCAAAATAGAAACTGGATTTAAGTTGTGCTTAAGTTATAATTAAAGGGCAGCAAAACTGAATTGGCAGATTTCTGCATGGCTGTGTTTTAGTTTCCTAACTACCATTTTGAAAGCATGTTCTTGAATCATCTTTACTTGAAAGCTCTACATCTTGTAAGTAGAGTTGATGGGTTTAATTCTTAAGAAATACTTTTGTAGGCCGGGTGCGGTGGCTCACACCTGTAATCCTACTACTTTCGAAGGCTGAGGCGGGCGGATCACCTGAGGTCAGGAGTTCGTTAGCAGCCTGGCCAACATGGTGAAACCCCTTCTCTACTAAAAATACAAAAATTAGCTGGGTGTGGTGGTGGATGCCAGCATGGTGAAACCCCATCTCTACTAAAAATACAAAAAATAGCCGGGTGGCGATGCCTGCAATCCCAGCTACTTGGGAGGCTGAGGCAGGAGAATTGCTTGAGCCTGGGAGGTGGAGGTTGCAGTGAGCAAGATTGTGCCATTGCACTCTAGCCTGGGCATCAAGAGCGAAACTCCCATTTCAACAAAACAAAACAAAACACTTTTGTAAATGTTAATGCTGTCTTTGCTGTAGTAACGTGAATCTATGGTACTTTCTGTCTTCATTAAGATTCTTAGGAACAATGCAAAGTCTTGAATGCTTTTTTTTTTTTTCCCCTGCCTCAGCCTTATGTGTAGCTGGGATTACAGTCAAGTGCCACCATATCTAGCTAAATTTTTTTATTTTTAGGAGAAATGAGGTTTCACCATCTTGGCCAGGCTGGTCTCGAACTCCTGACCTTCAGTGATCTCCCCACCTCAGCCTCCCAAAGTGCTGGGTTTACAGGTGTGAGCCACTGTACCTGGCCAAAAATCTTGAATGCTGTTTTAATGTAACTATTAGAATCTTGTTTAAAAGTTCCAGGTACAGATGTCCTCACTTGATTTTCCTATGTAACCAAGTACTTTGATTTGCATTGGACGAAAACTTGGTAGAAGAATCCTTGTCTCTTCAAGGCAGTTCTGGAAATCTAAAATCCCATACTGTTTTCCCAGAGCAATTTTCTAATTTTCCTAAGAATTTGGTAGAAGTTGGTGTTGCCCAAGTTTAGCCGCTAGATGGTGATAATGCACAGAGCCAGTTTTCTTGTGACATTGTGAAGACAATTAGCAAGTTAAAGAGGCAGCATTCATTTGGAATGGTTAGACACTATTATCAGGAGTAGACAGGCTAAATGAGAGGCGTGAAAGAAGGTTCTCTCTCTATTTGAGGAAGACGCTCCCTCAGTGCAGTAGGCAGAATGGTATGGTGGAGAGCTTCTCAAGCTATCTGGTGACTGGGTTATTTTCAGACTGTTGTGGGACTACAGTTTAAAAAAAAAAGTAACAATTCCTAGACAAAATAAGACCAAAGACACATAAAAGACAAGCTCCAATTTTTTAAATTAGATTCAACAGAAACAAAAACACCCCAACAAATTGCTTTAAAAGTTTCTAAAAGCTTTCTTTCAGTATCTGTACTTGTTTTCTCACAGACCAGTAACATCTGGTTGGCAGGCACTGAGGCTGCCAACCTTAGTTGGCAAGTCTGAGGACCACACTTTGAGTGGTGCCAAAAAGCCTGTGTAGTGCATTCAATTCAGGCAGCAGAACCTGGGTTCAAGACCTGACTTCATTACTACTAGTTAGGTAGCCAGGAAAAGCTCACTTAACCTTTCTAAGGTCTGATTACTCATTTGGGTCAGGTTAATTATATCTATGATTAAGCTTTTTATGAGAGCTCAATAATAATGTACTAACCTCTCAGGAACCACTTGAATGTTAGTTGAAACTGAATCACATAATTGGTATATTTACATATTAAACATGAATTGTTTTCTCCGATATCCACTCCATCTTCTTACTGACTGGTGTTTTCTCGATGAATAGAAATGTGTTCAGTTGATCATCAAATACTTAAAGGACCTTGAAAGCTTGTCTGGCTCTAATTAAGGCACAGCTACTTGGTGACCTTAGCAGGAACCTGTCCTCTTTTGGAGAAGTGCAGCCTCTTCCACTGTGCTGACAGCTTTGTCGGAAGAGGGAGAACTAGAGGAAGCAGTGAAGAAGTCAGAAGGTACCTGTTTACTTAAACTGTCTGTAGCTATACACCTCCATCCCCTAGACCTTGGAAGAACCGCTGAAGCACTAGGCTATCAGCTTAAAGTCTAGGTGATTACAAAACCCAGGAAAGATTGGCACATAAACTAGATTAGGCAAGATCAAGGATGACAATTTGTTCTTTGATTAACCATTATCCCTGCCATTCACTGTGACCTGCCAAACATATACAACTTCCATCTTTATGGCGGTCCTGACAGATGAATCATTTTAGAGATAAGGAAAGTAGGGTATAGAAATGTTAGGTTGCTTAAATAACAGAAGCCAGTTACTAGCTAGTTCCAAAATGCTAGCCAGAAATGTGTGTTAACACTGGATTTGCCACATCTAGAAGCACAACCACTCCAGTTACGGTGTCCAAACAAATCTCTCAAGTTAGGTGAATGGAATGTAATCAGACTATACTAAACCTGGTTCCAAAAATTATACAAGTTGTAAAGTCAATCTAAACTACCAAAAAGCACTTAAAAGTGTAACTGCCATACCATAAAAAAGAGCTCCCACCATGAAAATGTCACTGAAGGTATTTTTAATTTTATTCTCAAAAGTATTTTTAAAATCTTGGCACACCATATCTATAACTGGGTCCAAAGGTTCTACGTAACTGATATGTTAACAAAGGCTCCATATTAAAAAAGGCTCGGAAATTGAAATAAAGGTCACCTAACTTGATCACTTTGGTCAATATAGTACGAATTTCAGCTTCTTTCCAACAGAAAAGTCCTGAGATGTTAATATGCAGTGATTCTGCTGATGTGCATTTTATCTATCTTTCTGCACCAAGGAAGAAAGGCTAAGAAATTCACAAAAATAAAATCACCCCATGAAAACCAGATGCTGGTGATGAGAGGAAAAAAGCAGTAGAATTAAGGTTTTATAAACTAGAGAGTGTTGTTATTTTTTTTGAGACAGAGTCTTGCTTTGTCACCCAGGTTGGAGTGCAGTGGTGTGATCTTGGCTCACTGCAACCTCTGCCTCCCAGGTTGAAGCGATTCTCCTGCCTCAGCCTTCTGAGTAGCTGGGACTAAAGTTAGCCACTATGCATAGCTAATTTTTGTATTTTTAAGTAGAGACGGGGGTTTCGCCATATTGGCGAGGCTGGTCTCAAACTCCTGACCTTGTCATCTGCACACCTTGGCCTTCCCAAGTGCTGGGATTACAGGTGTGAGCTACCGCGCCTGGCCAATAGTGTTTTGTTTCTGTTAGGTAAAGGGATTTCTTCATATGTTATTTTAATAAAAGGGAATTTCATAGGTAAAAACCAATATTCAAAATTATAAAACAAATAAAACTGTCTATGCACAATCACTGCATCAAAAATTTGCAAGAGACTCAACAGAAATTCTTTAGTTGACAAATGCGGTTTGAAGGGGTAATAAAATTTTTTTATGGCTAAAGCAAGAGTCTTGTTTCCTGTTGGCCCAAAAACAGATGTTTCATTTCCCAGATAAGTAGGTTCTCCACTGTAAAGAAATATTCTCGTATAGTTGGTTTCTATTTTCTTGAACTCTGCTCCAAATTCAGCCAACTTGTTATAGGTCCTTAACACAAATTTGGAACAGTCGTAGGAATCAAACCATGTCTCTGCACCTTTTTCTGGGCTGGCTTTTACAGTCCATGTCTCATAATAAATTCCTGTTTCATTGTCCTGTTTCACCCACTTTGCCATTTTGTTGAACATGTTTCCTAGTTTAAAAAACAAAACAAAATCACCTAGTCAACAAAGTTAATCATGTTAATATTTTTTTTTGAGACAGGTCTCCCTCTGTTGCCCAGGCTAGAGTACAGTGGTACAATCACAGCTCACTGCAGCCTTGACTTCCCGGGCTCAAGTGATACTCCCACCTCAGCCTCCTGAGTATCTGGGACTACAGGCGCTGGCCACCAAACCCAACTAATTAAAATTTTTTTTTTTTATTTGAGACCAGCCTGGGCAACACAGGGTTTTGCTGTGTTGCCCAGGCTGGTCTCAAACTCCTGGCCTCAAGTGATGCTCCTGCTTCAGCCTTCCAAAGTACTAGGATTATAGGTGTGAGCTACCATTGCTGGGCCTAATCATAATAATTTAAAGTAAAATGTTCTAAATTAAGACTATGGATGCATGTGAGAAACGATGGTTTTGAATTTCCAAACTTGAATTTCACAACAGGAATCCAAGCTCAGCCAATTTTTATCCCATTTTTCAAGGCACAAGGTATTTCTGAATTAAAAACATTAGATATGATAGGTGTATAAAGAGAAGTTGTCTTACATACTAATTCTGCAATCATTTAAGCTATAATCAAAGAAAAATTATACAAATGCAGAAGCTCTCTTTACCCAGCTCACCAAATCTTGGATTCAGAGGCAAATGAGAAAAGGAAAGCAAAAAAAGAATTGTGAAAGAGGAAAAGTTGAATGGGCAAAGACAGTGTAAGAAAAATGGAGGTGTGGGAAAGGTGAGCTTTTCTGTTGCAAAGCATGCTACGCCTAAAGTATGAATGGCTGCCTGAGGAGCTGCTGCTCTAGAAGGCTGGCTATTACTGTAAGGAGAACAAGCACCATATCCCATCTACCTTGCATGTTTGGTACTTCTCTTTTTTCCCTGTACTTGGAGTTGTTGGGATGCTTCTGAACTTTCCTCATCACAGAAATTCTTCCAACAAATCAACTAAACTAAAAATGTTTTAGGCTGAGTTCATGGACTATGCAGACTCCAGGATGGCTAACCCTCTCTCGTACCATCTTGTACCAGACCAGAATAATTTCTCCAAATATTTAGAAAACACTACTCTGCATGGTTACAACGCTCATCTTGGGCATTTATAATGCCTAATGGAGCTGGGCCCCAAACATTGCATTCTGTCACTGTATAAAAACCTTTCTTTGGTTACTCCAATTTGAGTCCATAAAATTAATACTTCATGTTCTGTAAAATGAATAGAGGAGCTGCCTTTATCAATTTTATGGAACTAAAATTGTGGAACAGAATAAAGCCTGTTGTATTAAAACTGGGGATACTGTTGTTAGCGTTCTTCAACTTTCAAAAGCCACCACTATACTTAAGAGACAAGATGCTTCAAAACACTATTTTGTAACATGAAGAGAGGTCAATCACAGGATTATTCACAAGGCAAATAGATGATCTGAAAGATATAAGAAGTACTGATATATGGAAATATTTTACAAAAAATAGTGATCACTTGTTCATATGATCATTGACTTTATGTCAGAAGAAAGGATTTCCAGACAATGATGTAGGCATAAGTGGGGAAAGGTGTGAACAGGCCTGGAATGAAAGAGCAGCCAGTGCCTTTACTGAGCTTTCTTAAAAGAGGGATAGACTTTTATATTGGGATGGTTTAAGGCACATCAATTAGAAAGTAGAAGAACTGATTAGAAAACAACATGGTGGATTCAGCTGAAAGATCCATATTTGAAAGACCTCTGTTTTATTCCTGATTCTGCTACATCCAGCTCTGTGACCTTGAGAGGCAGGTAAGTCATGTTACCTAGCTGGGCCTCAATTCCTTATTTGTAGAGGATGAGTTTCTTATCCTCTCCCTTGAACTGTGAGTTAACACACCTGCAAATCATTGGTAAGGAGCTATACAAATAGGAAGCATGATTGCTTCCTCTACTCCTGGGGTTCACTGAATCATTTTCACAACAGTGCTTTCATTTCACGTTTCTACTTTTTTGGGAAATAGCATTTTATAATATAATGATCCATAAATTATATGGACAAGCACCTTACTTCTCAAATGCTATGGTAGTATCATCTCCATTTTACACATGAGGCAATAGGCCAATAAGGTAAAATGTGACCCAAGTCACGTAAGGAGTTACTGATGAAAGATTTGCTGAACTCCTTTCGTTAATAAACAACAATGCAGCATTCGCAACAAAATTCCAACTTTCAGCAACTTTCCAATACATCCAAAAGAAGAAAAAAAATCTCAGAGACAAAATATTTAAACTGCTCAAGAGGACCTCAAATATAAGATCATTTATATTTTGGGAGGCAATGTACAAAAGTAGTTAGGAGAATGGGCAATGAGGCTTGACTGCCAGGGCTGGAGTCCCACTTACTAAGCTTTGTAACTTTAACCTAAGCTGGGTAACTTTAATTGCTCTGTGCCTCAGTTTCTCCATCTGTAAAATGGACAAAATAATAGTAACTACCTCCAGAAGTTATCATGATGAATGATGTGATATAGGTAGAGTACTCAGAACAGTGCCAGAACCCATCTTTATGAATAGTAGCTATTATTTTTAAACATAAAAATATTTATCACTAAATTTTTTTCAGATACAGTTAACATATCCTTTACTCAGGCATTTTATGGATTTCTTTTCCCTATTTCGTTTAGAAAATCCAATTTAATTGTAGAAAATATTTTGTCATTTTATTTGTTTTTATGACAGGAAAAGAACATTTTTAAGGAAACATTCAAAACTCAGAGATAAGCTACTCATCACCTACAAGTGAAGTTCTGCATGAGTAATAGTTTGGGTCAGAGTTTAGTGGTTCCACCAAAAGCAAATGCAACAAAAACAAAGATAAATAGATGAGACTTAATTAAACTAAAAAGCTTCTGCACAGCAAAAGGAACAATCAGCAGAGTAAACAGAAAACCCATAGAGTAGAAGAAAATCTTTGCAATCTACACATCTGATAAAGGACTAATATCCAGAATCTACAAGGAACCCAAATCAGCAAGAAAAAAACAATCCCATGGGTGGCTCACACCTGTAATCCCAGCACTTTGGGAGGCTGAAGTGGCTGGAATATCTGAGGTCAGGAGTTCGAGACCAGCATGGTCAACATGGCAAAACCCCATCGCTACTAAAAATACAAAAATTAGCTGGGCATGGTGGTGGGTGCCTGTAATCCCAGCTACTTGGGAGGTTGAGGCTGGAGAATCGCTTGAATCCAGGAGGCAGAGGTTGCAGCATGCTCAAATTGTGCTATTGCACTCCTGCCTGAGTGACAATGGAACTCCATCTCAAAAACAAAAAAAATTAAAAAGCGGTGGAACGGGAGGGTGGCTAAGGACAAAAATAGGCAATTCTCAAAAGATATACAAATGGCCAACAAACATGAAAAAATAACATCACTAATGATCAGGGAAATGCAAATCAAAACCACAATGTGATACCATCTCACTCCTGCAAGTATGGTCATAATCGAAAAATTTTAAAAAAGAAAACAGATGTTGCCAGGATGTGGTGGAAAGGGAAGAGTTCTACACTGCTAGTAGGAATGTACATTAGTACAACCACTATGGAAAACAGTGTGGAGATTCCTTAAAGAACTAAAAGTAGAACTAACATTTGATCCAACAATCCCACTGCTGGGTATCTACCCAGAGGAAAAGAAGTCATATATGAAAAAGATACTTGCCCATGCATGTTTATAGCAGCACAATTTGCAATTACAAAAATATGGAACCAGCTTATCAATGAGTGGATAAAGAGACTATGGTGTCTATATAGTAGATAATGAAAATGTGGTGTGTGTATATATACACACACACACACGCACACACACACCATGGACTACTACTCAAAAGGAATGAAATAATGGCATTTGCACCAACTTGGAATAATGGTCTCCAAGTACATCCAAGGGAAGTAACTCTTCAGGAATGGAAAATCAAACACTGTATGTGCTCACTCATAAGTGGGAGCTAAGCTATGAGGATGCAAAGGTGTAAGAATGATGAACTTTGGGAATTCAGAAGAAAGGGTAGGAGAGGGGTGACTACACACTGGGTACAGTGTACACTGTTTGGGTGATGGGTACACCAAAATCTCAGAGATCACCACTAAAGAACTTAGTCATGTGACCAAATGTAATCAGGTTTTTTGGGGTGCAGAGGAGGCACAGCTCCCCTGAGAGAATGCTGTAGGTTTTTGGTCTCCGCTATTTCAAGAATGAGAGCGGGGACCACTGCAGGTGCACGGTAAGCTCATAAAGTAAATACCGGACCCAAGAAGTGTTGCAGAAAGGTGATTTTATTTAGGTAGAGAAAAGAGAAAAAAAGGAGGAGAAGAGAGAAAACTTCTGTGAAGAGTGCGGAAGGGGACTCCAGAGGGGAAATCCGGCCAGGTGTGGGGACAGGGACTTTTAACATGGGAGGAATTCCCTTCTCCTTACACCCCCCGCCCCCACCCCGGCCAATGGAAAGAGTTCCTTTAAACTTCCGCTGGGGTGACTTTTAGTTTCTTCCCACACCCACGAAATTTAAACATAAACTGTTAAAACTCCCAGATGGAGAGAGATGGGAGGGGAGCATGGTGCTGGGAAGTTCTTGCCCTTCAAACTATGCCCCCTTGTGGACCCAGAAAAAGAACACCTTCCCTCACAAACATCACCTGTTCTCCACACACCTATTGAAATAAAATACAAAATAAATGAAAAAATTCCCAAAGTTTACTGGTTCCAGGAGTGCATTTTTCAAATGACCTCTAAGTAAAACATTACTGAAATGTTTCAATGGAAGTATTATAATTTCTTTCATTTGGATTTTGATGCAATTTATCAAATAATTGCCATATTTTCAAAACTTACCTGATATAGTCGCTACTTGAACTAATGTCCCGTTTTCCTTCCAGTGAGCATCATCAATTCTCTCAAAAAAGCAGGCAGCGCCTTGATTACACCAGAAAGGGGCATCCATTTCAGGTCGGAGATGGGGAAATGTACAGTTGCCAAGTTGGAAAAGTTCATACCATTCCATTGTGTAGTTCTTGCCAGTTAATGTACTCCTGAATCCAATGGCATCATGCATAATTTTCTGTGTAAAGATAATACATGTATAAGAGCAACTGTGACATAAGCATGAGTCCAGGTAACCTGATAGGAGAAAATGTGGCACATCACAAATGCGTATCAAGTAGAACAACTGTTCAGCTGTCTTCCATGCTGCTACTGTCATATCCACTCTGTGGCCCCAAACTCCAGGCCCTCATCCATCCTGGCTTTGGCCACTGCAGCTCATCTCAAATAGGAGGCATGCCATGTTATGTGGACAAGCTCATGATTACCTTGGAGCTTAGAGTAAGTGTGAGGAGCCCCCATGCCAGTCTCAGGAAGGAACTCTACAGACATCACATGGTGATGGGTTAATCTGGAAAAGTGACTACAACAGGGTCTGGAAATCGAGAGGTGTTTCCTGCCTGCCTTGCCCCTTCTGGGCCTCTTCTCATCTTCCAGGAGCTGGGTACAGGAGCTGGGTTCAGATTCATAACATTACAACAGATAATGGTGATTACATTTGTTACTGTCAGGATTACAAAATCTGATAGTAACCATTTTTGATTACTAATTTTAAATGTGCTAAGAGAAGCACCAATAAACATGATCTAAAGTCGGCCATCCAAATAGAGATTACTCCCTAAAAATCAACTTAATAACCAAATCACTGAATTAACCAAAGTTATAAGACCAAGATGCATCCTTACCAAGTGTCCCAGGAGGTCTCCATACTTAAATTCCCATACTGGGGCTTGTAATCGAAAGACTTCAATATCATCATCATCCTTCATAACTGGGATAGGTGAGCCAGTTGGACAGAAAGTATACTTAGCTTGACAATAAGGATCAGGTTTTGGACGGAAGTCAAAGCGTCTAATAAAGAAAAATAAACCATTTACTTAGATTCTAACAGGAACTGTTAGAATCCACACCTTTTAGAATCCAGTAACATTTTTAGGGCACCATTCAAAGGTCAGACCATAGTTAATAAATATAAACATACATTTTTTTATCTGTTGAACTTCCAATATTGTTTTTTAATAACAAATAATAAAAGGACTCTGATAATACATGCTTTCCTGTTCCCTGATCCCACTGTGAAAATTTTGAAGACAGAAATTTTGTCTTAAAATTTTTATAGCTCCAAATCATAGTAGACATTTGCAAATGTTTACAGAATAAATGAACATTTTTCCAATGTGCTCAATTTTACAAACATCCATACATTAGGATTATTCAGATAATTATGAGTAACAGAATATATTTTTATTTACTTACAAATTAATATTCATTCAATCAATATTTGCTGAGGCTCTACTAGATATTTGGGACCTATAGTAAGAAGGAGGGAAACAAAACATTGTTCCCTTTCTCATGGAACCTTGGGTGGGAGCTGGAAAGACATTAAACAAGTAATGAGTGTGGTATGTGCTAGTCTAAAGAAATGAGTCCTGTGGGCTCAAAGGAAGGACAAATCATTGTGAGATGGGGTGGGAGGGCAAAGAAAGAGACGAAGGCCCGGCATAGGTTTTTAATGTACTTAGACAGAAGGTTAAGGCAGAAGGCAGAGGAAACGTTAGGTATTATAAGACAAGCCTGGCATATTTGGTCTCCAGTAGGTATGAAAGACTAGAATTCAGGCTTTGAGGCAGGAGTAGAGGCAGAAGAGATTGGCAGGGGCTGTCATTTTGTCACTAGGAGAGTGTGCATCGAATTCCCTGGAGCCTTACAACTGAAGACGGCTGAGTTCAAAGGATGTTAAGTAGCAGATTTGATAAGATTCAATTTGCTATAAAGTAAACCTTATTTCATGAATTAAAAGAGGGTAGGGAGAGAGGCCAAATTAAACATGAGAGATCAGTTAGAAGGTGACCTCAACAGTGCAGGCAAGAAAAGAAGACGGGAGAAGGCCACAGCAACAGGACTCGAGCAGCACTGCAGTTGAATTCAGCTCAACAGACACACTGGTCACCTATAATCTGGCACTGGGAGAGAGAGAAGTGGTGGTGGGGTGGTGGCAACAGCTTCTATCTAAGAATCCCCAAGGTTTTAGCCCGATCTACTGTTTTACTATCCTAACAAATAAACAAAAATTTCTATTTTAACTTAAGAAGTTAAAATCTTTATGCTAACCAAAGCTATTAACAACTCTCCCAAAAGTTTCTGCCACTTGGGTACAGTGTTTTATAGGCACTTACCTAGTTTAAACAAATATATAACACATAGAGATTTCACTTACCCACAGCAAAATCTATTTTAGTTCAAAGGTAACGTAAATGTATAATTTAAGTGTGAACTTAATAAACTTAAATATTATATTCAATTGAGGGGATTAGATGGGGCCATGTACTTAATATCTGAGACTCAAAAAAAAAAAAAAAACCCAACTAAAAAGCCATAGTCAACACATTGCCCTAATGTTAAATCAAATCATTTGGATTTACAACCCTTGCTACTGACCAATTTTTACTTCTTATGAACATTATTAACATTTTCAAGAAAACTAGTTTCAACCACAAACTTCTCTTTCCACATAGTTTATCTATCAAGCAAAACAAAAAAGTGCTGCAAATCTTTCAGTGAGCAGAATACACTAATATCTAGGTTTGACAACAGCTGGCATTTACTAGATTTAATCCTCCCAACAAACCTATGAGGTAAGTGCTACTACTATTCCTGATTTTTGACTTAGGCCATGTGGGCACAGAGATTCTGAGTAACCTTCCCAAGATCTCTGGTGATGATGGAGCCAGATTTGACCTGCAGCAGGCAGAACCTAAAACTCACTCCCCACAAAGAGGAAATCCTGCCTTCCCACTATATTCTGCGTGCAAAATAGCTGTTTTCAGGTTTGTTGTGTGCAGTTTTAGCTGTTGATTACTTAGGCTAGTAAGTTAAAATTATGTCCATTATAAATTGAATTAAAGTAATGACGCCTCTGGTTTTTAAAAAATAGGTGTTTTCAAAAGCTGCTGGTCTTTCTCCTGCTTGATGTTGACACCATGTTTTCTTTCTGTGTGTAGCTATCTCTGGTCGCCAGAGGCTGTGTCTTCTATCACGAAGGCTGGAATCGGCCTCCCAGGTGTACGGTATCTGTCCTCGACTTAGGACCGGCGTCCTACCTCGAGGCTGAAGACTGGACAAATCTTCCCGGTCTGCCCAGCACTACAGGAGACAGGGATGCCCGGTATGCGGGACTTTGAGTGCAAAAACTGGGAAGTCCCAATCCCAATAAGGACTTCGATCAGGCTCTAATTAGGTTCAAACCAGAGCGAGTTGGTCGCGCGGTACACTGTGCCAAATGTTCTGCAGTAATGATAACTAATGACAGTGGATGAAATAATAAATCAGATAGAAATGAGCTACTTGTACCTAGAAGTCCCTCCATTAAATAGCATTACTCTCCTCTTCTTCTTCCACGATTTGGGACGGTCCTCAGTCTGCCCCAAGTGGCCAGAGGGGAGGAAAGGTCCCAGGGCTGCGCGTAACAAGCGGCTGCGACTTCCCATTCCTCAATTTTACTCTCACGTGCGCTCCGAGCTTCTCCCGGCGCTGCCCCCCCACCGTCACGTGACCCGAGACGAACCACGGCGCACGGGGGTCCCCGCCCCAGCACCGCCACCTCCCCCATCGCCGACCCCGACCCAGACCTTGCACGCACCGCCGCACTCACTTGTAGGGCTCCGGCCAGCGGCGCCGGGAGGGGCTGCCCGAAGCCCGGAGCCAGCCCGGAGCCGCTGCGAGGCAGACCAGCGCCAAGGCCCAGCGCCGGGAAACGCGTCCCCGGGCCCCGCCCGCGTCCCGCCGCATCTGGACGCCCAGTGCGGTGTCTCCCTCCTGCGCCATCAGGCCGCCCCCAGTGCTTCCGGCGCCTCCCGGGCCCCGCGACGCCGGAGGGCGGAGCTTGCGCCGAGCCGCCAGCCCCGGACGCAGACCGCCATGCACCGCGCCAGGCCCAGAGCTTGGTTCCGGCGCGTGACACCTCCCTGCGCCCTTCCCGCGGCGGCTTCCACACTTTGCAGCCCAGGAAGGCGCTTTGGTCTGGCTCCTCGGAGAATTCCATCCAGACCCCGGGCCTCCTCTTTTATGAACTGACCTGTCCCCGCCCACCAGCCACCACCAAAACCAAACCAAAACCAAAAATCTGTCTCCAGGGCTTCTCCCAGCCCCGAACTTTTCCCGCATTCCACAGGGCCCACGGTAGGTGTCAACAGACGTTGAGTGAATGAGAAGGTTTATTTGGGGCTGAAGGTGCGGGCCTGGGGGTGCCGTGAGGAAGAAGGGACAGTAGTGGGGAAATGCCTCCTCCGCCGACCTGGCCCTGTAGTAACAGTGGTTAACACTGACAGCATGTGGTCCCTGCCACTAAGCGAGTGCATAGTGGGGAACACCTGGGCCAGTGATAACAGTGGTGAAACCCACAATGTGTGGTCCCTGCCACCACGCGAGCGCTGCGGAAGCCACCCCTCCCCTACTGCTCCCCTCACCGGCCCCGTGTTTGTTCCATGCCACTTCACTGGGAAGAAACTTTTGCATCCACCACCTCTTCTTTGACTCTTCAACCGCTTCAAGGAAACAGTGGCATCCATTACCCGGCTTTCGGGGAGCCTCTCTTGGCCTGCCTTGCTGTTAGGCACAAATACTGACTTAGGAGTACATTCAAGGCCTGTGAATAAGCCACTGCGCTTCAGTCTGAGCAATGTAATGAGATGCCATGTTGTCACTTGTTTTTTTTTTTTTTTTTTTTTTTACCAGAGAGCAGTTTTGCAGAGCCTTAGATCAGGACTACTTTCCAACTCCTTCACTTCACCCACAACACGTGCGAAGCATCATAATGTTTGTGAGGCTATGGGAATAAGCAAGGTGGCTTCAGTAGCCAGAGATCACCACCACAATCCATCGGAGGGTGTGTGGCTTGGGGGTTGTCACGGACTTCCTCAGGCCCTCCAGGTCTCCGGATTATAGATGGGACTTAGTACCCTGCTCCAAACACACTGCTTTGCCCACATGCTGCACCAGTTTGGGGAGGTTCTGCGGAGGTTCAGGGGGCTGCATTTTACCATCCATTTGTCTAAGTGTTTTGATAGCTACCATCCTAGCTCTCCTCCATATACTATCGCCAAATTCAAAATTATCAAGGCTAAACTGGCTTCTCCAAAGCCCTACCCAAGATGAGAGGGGAAAGCATTCTAGCCCTGAGAGCTGAAATGGAATGTCTGATTTGAAGGGCACCTGCGGGATTCCCTGTAGACCCACACTTGAGCCTGGCTTAAAAAGCAATTAGAACGAACAGCTTAAAAAAAAAAAAGGGAGCATTAATTAGAGCGTTTACAAATAGTGGAACCGTACACAGTAGAACTTCCCATTCAGTTCAGCACTTCCCAGAGCTACAAAAACAAATTCAGGTTGAACTTGGTCAGTGGTCAGTGGTGGGGACCTCTGGTCTTGCTTCTGTCGTCTCTTCCTTCTGTGTACCGAGAGCGCTCTTGGTAAAGTATTTCCTAGTATTGGTCCTTTTTTTTTTTTTTTTTAGATGGAGTCTCCTTCTGTTGTTCAAGCTGGAGTGCAGTGGTGCGATCCTGGCTCACTGCAACCTCTGCCTAAGTGATTCTCTTGCCTTAGCCCCTCTGGTAGCTGAGATTACAGGTGTGCGCCACTATGCCGAGCTAATTTTTTTTCTTTTTTCTTTTCTTTTTTTTTTTTTTTAGTAGAGACAGGGATTTCACCATGTTGGCCAGGCTGGTTTTGAACTCCTGACTTCAAGTGATCCACTGCCTTGGTCTCCCAAAGTGCTGAGATTACAGGCATGAAACACCATGCCTGGCCCTAGTATTGGTCTTAACTCAGCCTCCCATTCCTCTGCTCTGGTTTTGCCTTGGGTGGGAACACTGATTAAACCTTATTCCTTTTGTCTGTGACCCCACATCCCAAGCTAAAGGTGCTCATAGATTATCATTGCCTGATACTGGTTCCTTCCCCCTTGTCCATGGCTTTTAAATCTTAAGGGCCCACAGGCAGAACTGAATTTCAATTTAATTGGTTTCCCTTGGGTCCTTGCCCAATTAGCCTAAGACTGCTTGGACCACATGGCATCTCCCCAGATAGAGTTATAGGATTCTGGGGAAGTCTGGAGTTGAAATTTAAATAAGCAGTATTTTGATAGGCTCAAAGCAAAACAAGGCTGTGTGCCAGTGATGGCAGAGGCTGCTCCAGACAGCCTGCTGCTGCCATCAACACACAGGCTCTAGGTCTAGACTGCAAAGTGGACGAGGGTCCTATTTCCTTGGAGACTATGAAGTTAAAATAGCGATGGAATTTTGTGTCTGGAAACCCCTTGTCAGAAGCTTGGCATCTGGATCGTAAATTGAGGCCAATTCTCTGTGTGGAATAGCTGAGGTCCTTCAGGCAAAGGTAAGATATTTTATCGTTACTAATGTCATTTCAAATCGGAAGTTGTCTCCAAGTCTATAATTTTAGAGAACAAAATTTCTCATGGAATAAGAAAGCAGGAAGCCAGGCAAGGTGGCATGCACCTGTAGTTCTAGCTACTCAGGTGGCTTGAACCTAGGAGTTTGAGGCTATAGTGAGCTATAATCATGACTGTGAATAGCCACCGCCCACGTCAGCCTGAGCAACATAATGAGATGCTGTCTCTAGAAAAAATTTTTTTTAAAGTAAAAAAGAAAGGAGGTTGTTATGACACTTTATGATTTACTGTGGTTTGAAAGAAATATTGTTTTCTGGTAATTTTGAGGCCGGTTTTGTCAGTCCAGACTAATGACTAGCAGGTCAGATTAAAGTCCAAGCTAATTTTTAGTTTCTCACTTACAATCTCATTTTTAATCTTAGGTGTTAAAAAACATTTTTCTGAGAAGAGGCTTCACCAGGTTGCCTAAGAACTGCTGCCCTAGACACACTAATTTCCTACCCCATTTTTTTTTTTCTGAGACAGGGTCTCACTTTGCCACCCAGGCTGGAGGCAGTGGTGCAGTCACAGTCATTGCAGCCTCAGCTTCCAGGCTTAAGTGATCCTCCCACCTCAGTCCCTGGAGTAGCTGGACTACAGGCATGTACCACCATCTTCAGATAATTTTAAATTTTTTGTGGTGAAAAGGCATCTCACTATGTTGCCCAAGCTGGTCTTGAATTCCTGGGTTCAAGTGATCCTCCTGCCTTTGCCTTCCAAAATGCTGGAATTACAGGCATAAGCCACTGAACCTGGCCCTGACACAAATGTTAATGTAAGAGGTTGAGAAAATCTTGAAGGTAACCAAAAATTAATGAACCCCCAAAGTGTTTATGAAACTTGGGAATACTTACCTGTTGTATACATTATTAACCTGGCTAAACAAATACATGAACTATATGTAGGTCCTCTTTTCAGAGTTTTGACAATTTCACTTGCCTAAAGCATAATTTATTTTAGTTCAAAGATTATTTTATTTTCATTTTTATTTTGAGACAGGGTCTTGCTGTGTTGTCCAGGTTAGAGTGCAGTGGCATAATCAGGGTTTGCTGCAGCCTCGACCTCTCAGGCTCAAGCGATCCTCCCACCTCACCTCCTGAGTAGCTGGGACTACAGGCCTGTGCTACTATGCCTGGCTAATTAAAGAAAACATTTGGTAGAGTCAGAATTTCACTTTGTTGCCCAGGCTGGTCTCAAGCTCCTGGGCTCAAGTAATCATCTTGCCTCAGCCCCCAAAAATGTTGGAATTATAGTCATGAGCCACTGTGCCTTACCCAAAGATAATTTTAAAAGCATAATTTAAGTGTGAATTTAATAAAGTTAAAATTATAATATTCACTTAAGGAAGACATTAAAGTTGGACATCTTAATATATGATATTTAAAAACAAACTGTGGAGCCATAATGAACACCTCACTCTAATCCAGAATCAAGTGATTTGGATTTATAATCTTTTGCTTGTTACATTACATTTTTTTAAGACAATTCTTTAATCTTGTGCTTGTTTGTTGAATATAATTTTTACTTCTGTTGTGACCAGTTTATCAATATCCTCAAGAAAACTGGCTTCAGAACAGAAACTCTTTTCTTTATGTGGTTAAATAAAATGTATGAGAGGCCATGGTTTTGGACTGAGCTCCTGCCTTAGGTCAGAACAGATTGAACCAAAATGTGGTCACTTGTGCTAGGTGCCACGTAATCAAACTGAAACTTAAACAGGAAAATTCCCCTATAGACTGGTATTTCCTAAAAACAAGAGATTCACAGCAACCATTCAGAAAGGCCCCAGTCAGCCCAGTCAGCATGATAAGGAAGTCTTCTCTGCTTTAACCCTTTACAGGGAAAGTACCCTAAAGTAACCTCATGTTAACCAATTCAGTTTTTTTGTTTCCCTAGTTCTGTTCAAGCTACCTTAGGCAAACCAACTGGTCTGCCAGGCTCACTGAAGCTCCCTCTATTTTGAATAGGAACTGCCTGATTTATGAATCATTAATAAAAGCCAATTAGATTTTTAAATATTACTTGGTTGATTTTTTTTTTTTTTTCTAGAGACAAGAGTTGCGCTCTGTAGGCCAGGCTGGAGTGCAGTGGTGCAATCTCGGCTCACTGCAACCTCTGCCTCCCAGGTTCAAGGGATTCTCCCCCCTCAGCTTCCTGAATAGCTGGATTTACAGGCATGCACCACAAGCCCACATAATTTTTGTATTCTTTTTTTTTTAGTAGAGATGGACTTTTGCCATGTTGGCCAGGCTGGTCTGGAACTCTGGCCTCAGGTGATCCACCCACCTGGGTCTCCCAAAGTGCTGGGATTACAGGTGTGAACCACCATGCCCAGTGAAATTTTGTTTTTTTTTTAAATCAACATTTATCAAGGAAACTAAAGGGGTGCAAACCATTTGGTGAACAGAAAGTATCAAGGTTTTGACACAGATGACATTTACTATTTTTAATCTTTCCAACAATCATATGAAAAAGGTGCTACTTCCTACTTTCAGATTGAGGAAATGTTGGTACAGATATTTTGAGTAACTTTCTCAGGATCACATAAGGCAGTGAGGATGGAGTCAGATTTGATCTCCGGTGCTCAGGCCCACACCTAAATTATCCTGCTTTTCAAATTCACTCCTTGGCTTCCTCCTGCTCCTCCTCATCTGCAGTGATGATGGATGCATGTGTATTTTCTACACGCAGTTGCTCTTTGCCCTGTCTGGTGTCGAAACCATGTATACATCCTCTTTCTAAATCTGGGCATCGTTGACAGTAAATATCCTACTGGGTCAAGGGCTAGAATCACCCTTGGGGATTTGCAGTACTCTGTCACTTCTGAGCAGCAATCTACCTCCAGGTTAAGAAAGGTAGGTTTCTTCTGGAAAGCAGATGCAGGGTGTATTCAGCACCCAGGACATAAAGCTTTAGTGAATTTTTATTGGAGGAATATGGGGCTAATAATTTAAAGATCCAGTAGGCAAAGTAGTGTTTACTGGAGGTTGCAGATTTCACCCTTTAATAATAAAAGAATAGTTCCTCTTTTCTGGCTGGAACCATGGAGAGTGTCAAAGAGAAGAAGGTTCCTGCTGTGCCGGAAACCCTTAAGAAAAAGCGAAGGAATTCCACAGAGCTGGAGATCAAATGCCTGAGAAAGAAGCTCGCCCAAAAGATGCTTCAAAAGGCAAGGGGGAAGCTTGTCTATGAAAAAGCGAAGCACTATCACAAGGAATATAGGCAGATGTACAGAACTGACATTTGAATGGCAAGGATGGCAAGAAGAGCTGGCAACCTGTGTGTACCTGTAGAATCCAAATTGGTGTTTGTCCTCAAGATCAGAGGTATCATTGGTGTGAGCCCAAAGGTCCAAAAGGTGTTGCAGCTTCTTTACCTTTGTCAAACCTTCAATGGAAGCTTTGTGAAGCTCAACAAGGCTTCAGTTAACATGCTGAGGATTGTAGAGCCATATATTGTATGGCTCAACAATCTGGGGGCACCCAAATCTGAAGTCAGTAAATGAACTAATCTACAAGCATGGTTATGGCAAAACCAATAAGAAGCGAATTGCTTTGATAGATAACGCTTTGATTGGTCGATCTTTGGTAAATATGGCATCATCTGCATGGAGGATCTGATTCATGAGATCTATACTATTGAAACATGCTTCAAAGAAGCAAATAACTTCCTGTGGCCCCTCAAATTATCTTCTCCACGAGGCGGAATGAAGAAAAAGACCACTCATTTTGTAGAAGGTGGAGATGCTGGCAACAGGGAGGACCAGATCATCAGGCTAATTAGAAGAATGAACTAAGGTGCCTACTATGATTATTTTTCTAAGCTGGTCAGTTAATAAACAGTACCTGCTCTCAAAACAAATAAAGAATAACTTTTCTTCAAATATCTGGTCAATAAATGAAGTCGTACTGAAGAAACTCAGGGAGCATCCTAGCTGATATTTTATTAACAAGTAACTTTTATTTGAAAATTATCAAATAAAATACAAATTACCTGCATTTTTCCTATTTATTTACTGTGATCATATAAGAAAACTAGGCAACACATACGGAGTTTTGGACTTTCTAAGAACTTGCTAAGTTTGTGAGACAAAATGTCACGAGGAGCAGCAGCATTCTTGCCAAGGCTGCCTGCTTCCGTTGCCCTTACTTAGAGCCCACGCTGTATCGGGATCTCAAACTCTCCATGTTCAGTGTCCTAAGAATTTTTGTCCTCCAGCTCCAATGCAGATGTAATGGGGTCTCTTCTTTAGACTTCCCTGTTAAAAACATGACTTCAATGTTCAGCTTTGGAACTGAGCAGTTAAAATGATTATTGCACACAATTAAACATTTTTAAAACAATTAAAAATATTCTATATTGATATCGACATTCTCTTTTGAAATAAGTTGCTTGAAAGTTCCTTTTTAGTAGTCCAGCAAAGGATTGAATCCATTTTTCCCCCTTGCTCTTTCGTTTAAGGATAATTTTTAAATGAAAGTTACCTGTTAATAAAAACCTAGCTTATGGCTCCCTGGCGCACTTTCCCTTCCTTCCCAACAGAAATGACAGAATCTCTGCAGCCTCTGCAGGGCCCCGGGTACTCAGGTTCAGCGGACAGATCTCTCTCCTGAGACCCCATGGCCAACACTCCAGCGTCCACGTGGGGCTACGCGTCAGAGCCGGATCCGCCGCAAGGGGGCGCGCGGGTGCAGCCGGAGGTGGGAGTGGGCGGCTGTGCACGCAGCTTTGGCGGTGCTGGGGTATCTGGGGCTGCAGGGCTAGGGGCTAGGTCCGGGCTGCATGGGCCTGGGGGCTCTTCTGTGGAGCCTGTGGAGTGGCGGGGGCAACCCCTTCCCAAGCTGTTTTTTCCTCCCTTAGGCTTCTAATTTTTATTTTATTAAGTTCTGGGATACAAGTGCAGATGTGCAGGTTTGTTACATAGGTATACGTGTGCCATGGTGGTTTGCTGCACCTATCAACCCATCATCTAGGTTTTAAGCCCCCCATGCATTAGATATTTGTCCTAATGCTCTCCCTCCCCAGGGACTTCTAATTTGTTTGTTTTTCTTTTTTGAGACAGAGTCTCGCTCTGGTCACCCAGGCTGGAGTACAGTGGCACGATCTGGGCTCACTACAACCTCTGCCTCCCGTGTTCAAGTGATTCTTCTGCCTCAGCCTTCTGAGTAGCTGGGATTACAGGCGCCTGCCACCACACCCTATTTTTTTTTTTTTTTTGAATAGGAGTGTACCATGTTGGTCAGGCTGGTCTCGAACTTCTGACCTGAAGTGATCCACCCTCCTCGGCCTTCTTAAGGGTTGAAATTACAGGCTTGAGTCACCACGCCTGGCCTCGGGCTTCTCATTTTTAAAGGTATCCAACATGCCTCCCTCCACACACTCCACTGGATCTCCAGCGAACAAGCCTGGCTTCAGACAACGGGCGGCAGGGATGTTCGCTGGTTACAGGGACCAGACCAGCCCACCACTTACCTGCTGCCCCTTTGCCAATAGTGTGTTTTTTTTGGGGGGGGGCAGTGTAAAACATATATAACATAAACTTTACCATTTTAAACATTTTTAAGTGTGCAATCCCCGGGCGTTAAGTGCATTCACAATGCTGTGGAGCCATCTCCACTGTCCACCCCCAGAACTTATCATCCCAAACTGCAACTATGAAACGCCAACTCTTCATTTTCCTTTCTCTCAGCTTCAGATAGCCGTTATATTCTGCTTTCTATCTCTAAGACTTTGTCTGCTCTAGCTAGTTCCTACAAGTGGAATCATGTAATATTTGTCCTTTTGTGCCTGGCTTGTTTTGCTTAGCCTGTGTCCTTAGGGTTCATGGGCATTGTAGCCTATGTCAAAATTTCCTTCCTTTTTAAGGCAGAATAATATTCTTTGGTATGTATAATACCACATTTTGTGTACCATTCATCTGTTGATGGACATTTGGGTTGTTGGCTGTAGTGAATAATACTGCTGTGGTGCAAATACCTGTTTGAGTCCCTGCTTTTCATTCTTTCGTGTATTTACCTAGAAGTGGAATCATGGTAGTTCTCTTCAACTTTGTGAGGAACTGCCACAGCCACTGCATCATTCTTTTTAATAAGTTAAAATATACAATTTGTTAATTTTGTTGTCTACAGGACTTGAAATTTGAAGCTGGGGGGTGTCTCATTCAATCTTCTGGGTCAGTTTCCCTGCTAGGAAAAATGATTTCTTTAAGATCATTACTAGGTAGTGACAAAGTCATTCCTAGATACCAATTCTCTTTTCTATAAAACTTAGGAAAGGAGATATCTAGCACCTGTTTCACTTTAGGGGTACTAAGATTAATATGGCTGTTATTCATTCATCCTTTCAACAGGTAGTTATTGATTTCCTAATGGGTGAAGGGCGATGTCCTACACTCTGGGGTTTGTGAGTATTTAATGAACCCAGGTCTCTGTGCCTGGGGTGAAGTCCAGGAGAGCTACATGGACTTATTTAGTCTTGATTACAACCCAGCAAATGCCTCAGTGCTTTCTTGACAGTTCCAAGAGACATGCACATATTGAAAATGTGTTTCAGTCCTTGAGCATGTTGATCTGATTATTCTGTGAAACAACAGAAGGCCAATTTGTTTGGAGAATTGTTTAAAATCAAATCCATGTTTCTTAGCTTTTTTTTTTTTTTTTAAATTAACAAGGTCTTGCTCTGTCACCCAAACTGGAGTGCAGTGGCACGATCAAAGCTCGTAACTTCAAACTCTTGGGCTCCAGCAATTCTCCTACCTCCACCTCCTGAGTAGCTAAGAATACAGCACACACCTCCATTCCTGGCTAATTTTTTTAATTTTAATTTTTGTAGAGATCTGGGTCTCACTATGTTGCCCAGGCTGGTCTCAAATTCCTGGCCTCAAACAACCCTCTTGCCTTGGCCTCCCAAACTGCTGCTATTACAAGTATGAGCCACCATGCCCAGTTGGAATCTGCATCTTCTTGACCTTCAGAATATTCTAGGTCTTTTCACGTGTGTGTGTGTATGTGTGTGTGTGTGTGTGTGAGATTCCAAGCATATGTATGTATAGTATATCGCAGATAGGAGCCATTACTCAATTTTATAAAACAATATATGAAGAAGAGAGAATGTTTAGAATCTTAGCATATACTTTAATGAAAGACAAAGTTTAGTAACAAGAGACTGAGACTCTTGATTTTATGCCTCCCAGCCCTAATACTACCCTTTCAGAGATTCAAGGGACATTTGATTCGGACCAGCCTCGGGCACTTCCTGGTGAAGCAGACCTGTGAGTTTTAGGTTGGAATAGAAGCCAGTGAGGAAGGTGTGGCTCAAAGGCAATCCCCAATATACAGGGGTCTCCCCTGAGCTTCCTTCCTGCCTCCAGGTCCTCATGTTTCCCCAGATTGGGTCCCCTGCAGGATCCCAGGTTTGGGGACAGGGAAACTGGAGTGATGTCCTCCCGCCTCAAGTGTTTCTGAGGATGAACCAGGGGTGCCCAGAGCTTGGTGGGGCTGGGTGCTTGGTGGGGCTGGGTGCTTGGTGGGGCTGGATGCTTGGAGGTGGATCAATCGAGAGCTACCAAGTGCACTGCCTAGGGGTCTTGGCATTGAAGCTTCTGGGGTTTTAACTCAGAGCCCTGAGTTTTATTTCCCATTTGCTTTAGATTAGTGGTTGCCAGCCCTGACAAACAGAATCACCTGGGGAGATTTTAAGCTGGAGCAATGCTCAAGCTGGCTCTTCGCTCCCAGAGATTTCCATTGAACTGGACTCGTTGGTGCCCAAGCTCCCCAGGTGATTCTAATGTGCAGCCAGCTTGAGAAGCACTGCTTTGGAGGATTTCAAGGGCTGATTTAATCCTCCAATGTTTCTGAGTCCTATATGTTCTTATCTATAAAGTTATGTCCTCTTTTACATATATATATATATATATATATGTAAATGTGTGTGTGTGTGGTATCTATCTATCTGAAAACCCACCTCTTTGTAATCTATCTGATCTCCCTTTTAGAAGCTAATCTATAGCTTGTTTTTTCCCCTCTAGAAGGCCCCTGCACTCTCTTCTTTGTAGAAGAGAGTAATATTTCTAGCTGATGTTGGCCTTGAAGACTTACAGAATCGCTTCGTAGTTTTTGGACTTGGCTTTCTGGTTTAGATTCTGAGACAAGTTGCTTGATTGTTTTCGAAGAGGCAGTGACGTCATTTGTTTTTATTTCTATTTTTGAAGGTGAAGGAATTTGCGCCTAATGTCGAGCAGATGCTCATCGTTAATCACTTGAAAGGGAGCCCAACAGAAAGAAGAGAAATATGCCAGAGGAAAGTGCCAGGAGAGCCCGGAGGGACGTCGGAGACTTGGCAGACCTGAACTTCAGCGAGCTTGATGCTGTCATTACACCTGGTGAGTTAGCTGAAAACTGTGAGGCCAACTGTTCATTTTAATTAAAGCTCACTGACTTTAAAACCTTCTTCCCAAAGGAATGATGCAGGCTCAGCTGCCATTTTGAAATCTTTTGTGCCAGGGCTCCAGGTCTGTGGTTCTCAAACTGTGCTGTACATGAGAATTACCTGGAGCTTTTAAAAACTCCAGATGCATGGGTCATACCTCACACTAGCGACATGAGACTCTCTAGGGATTGGAAACCAATGTTATTGTTTATGCTTTCCAAGTGATTTCCTAGTGCCCTATGTAGGGTGACCAGTGATTCTCAAAGTTGGCTGCACATTCAAACGCCTGTAGCCTACCTCTAGAGATGGTGATTTCATTGGCCTGGGGTATGGCCTGGTTTTCAGAATTTTGAAAAGATTCCCAGATGATTCTCGTGTGCAGACAAGTTTGGGAACTAGTGCTCTATATCAGTGTCTCTTCAGCCTCAATGGAGGCATGACTCACCTGGAGGTCTTGTTACAATGCAGATTCTGATTTGGCTTCTTGGCAACAGCTAGGGTGTGGCAGGCACACCACCCTTTGAGGCCTTGAGACTTTGAAAGTTACAGTAGAGGTTTTGCCTGTTTCTGGATCTTTTTGGGCAGAAATCAGTTTTAGATTGGCAACACTCCCTTTTCAAATAAAAGATTTAAAATTAGTCTTTTATTCTATTTATGATCAATAAAACCATAAGTCAATCTTTTATTCAAATAAAAGATTGATTTACTAGGCTGGGTATGGTGGCTCATGCCTGTAATCCCAGCACTTTGGGAGGCTGAGGTGGCCGGATCACTTGAGGTCAGGAGTTTGAGATCAGCCTGGCCAACATGGTGAAACCCTGTCTCTACTAAAAATAGAAAAAATTATCTGGCGTGGTGGTATGTGCCTGTAATCCAAGCTACTCAGAGGCTGAGGCTGGAGAACTGTTTGAGTCTGGGAGGTGGAGGTTGCAGTGAGCTGAGTGAGCTGAGATCATGCCACTGCATTCCAGCCTGGGTGACAGAGTGAGACTCTGCCTCAAAAAAAAAAAAGGATTGATTTACTTAAATAAAAGATTGATTTATGAGTACAATTATCTCAGATATTTTTCTTTGACTTCCTTTTGTTTAATGCCCTTCATAAAGAATAGTATGTCCTATATTTATCTTTTTCAAAGTAAACAAAGTTAGTTTTATTGTCAGATTATATCAGTTTATTCACAATGTTTCTGAAGGTTTTGGAGACACTTTGGAGATGTCCCACAGTGAGAAGTGGGAACCGTTGTGTTGGATCAGGAGTGTGTGTTGTTTGTTGCTGTCTATACATATCTACCAAATAGGTTGCTTACTGCTATTTTACATATATAGTGTTCCAGACATTTATTGCTTACATTTCATAGCTTAATCAATAATTTGTTATCTTTCTTGGTTCTGTGGTTTGAGTAGTGTAGATGTCAAAGGAAAGCTTCCTCTTTGCCCTCTTAAGATTCTTGGAAAAATCAGCCCACATCAGGCAGATTAATTGGAGAAAAGGCATACAAATCTAATTAATGTGTACACCGGGCGATTCACAGAGTAATCCCATCCCCCAAGGGAGTCAAAAGCTTATACATCAAACTGGCAAAACAGGTTATAGGAAGGGGTGGAAGAGTTCCATTGAGGGGATTTCTAGGAACAATGAATGAATGGATCAGGGAACAGAGATTAACTTGCACATTGTCTTGTGAAAGCATCTGATCAGGTGTGGTTACAGTCTTGGTCTTAGGGAAAGGGGTAGAAAACCTTTTGGTGGGTCTGGATCTTAGGCAGATAAAGGAGCCCCAACACTAGCTGGGTTAGCTGGGCTTTGCTTGTCATGTCTGATGATGTTGCAGTGAGGTGGAGGCAGGGGCTGTAGTTATCTGAAGGCTTAGCTGGGCTCGGTGTCCGCAGCTGTGTCTTCACTCTCATGTCTGGTGCCTGGGCTGGGAAAGCTGAAGAGCTGAAGGCTGGCAGTGCAGCCACGTGACCATTGGCAATCCTGGGCTTCTGCATAAGTCATAGTCCTCAGGGTGGTCGGGCTTCTATGCGAGTTTGACATTCCCCAGAACAAGCATTCTAAGTGTGAAAAGATAAACAGGCCCATTCAAATTTTAATAAGTTTATTTGAGTAGACAACTCATGAATTGGGTAACTCTAGATGTTCATGGAAGCAAGGCAAAAAACAAAAATGAGTGGTTAAAGTGAAAAGTCACTAGTTAGAAGTTCGTTGGCAATTTCTGGTTGGTAAGGTCTTTAGTTAGAGGTTGGTGGGTGGTTTTTGATTAGCTAAGCTTAAGTGTCATTTTCTTTGTTAAGCTTAAGTGTCCTGACCATTCACTCTGAGTTGGTTTTCAGGCTGCATTTGCAGTAACTTAAAGTGGTGAGTCCTCTCAGCCTTTGGGCTGAGCCTCTCAGTCCCCCCAGTTAAGAATTTTAGCACAAGAGACTTGGGCTTTCCTCTTACAATCTAGCCATGAGGTCTCTCTGCATTACTTCTGCAGCTTTCAATGGATCACAGGTAGATCCGATTCAAGGAGAGAGAACCCCAAAAGGGCATAAATACCATGAGGCATGGATATTGGGTAACTGTCTGTGGGTATTGGATAACTGTCTATGGATAACTATCCATGGATATTGGATAAATGTCTTTGGATAACTATCTGTGGATATTGGACAACTGTCTTTGGAGACATGCTACATATTATGAGTAAAATGTAAGTTTAAATCTCTGTCTATAAAACCCCAGAGAGAGAAAGGGCAAGGAAGATTCATTTTGAGTTGCAGGTGTTTTGAGAATTCACTCTTTTCTTCCATTTCTACTACAGTTATCCTGAGAGAAGTTTGTAAAGGTTGTTTCTCCTGAGATCTGGTGCTCATACTAGTGTTTTCACATCTAAGGCAGTATTACTAGCAAATTCATCTCAAAGTTATGGCTACTTAAAAATTATTTTAGCACATAAAGATAGATTTTTGTTTTTAAAATGTATGGAGTTCTCTCAAAGGCTTTTTAAAAGATATAGTTCTACTTTGTACCAAACTTGAAATATTTAGCAAAAATTAGCATCATGATAGGTGTTCCAGCTTGTGTCTTCAGAATTTCATACTGTTGATGCAAAATAGTTATTTATTATTGTTAAGTTAATATAAACCCTGTATGTCTATTGAGTCCACTTGCTACAAGGCTACATTGAAGCTATGTAACATCTTTAACGATTGGGTGTGTTTTAGCATTTGTCATCAATTTTTTACAAAAAGATCTCTGAGCAATCTTGACGATTATAGGTTGTGGTACTGACATTTTTTTTTTTTTTTGAGACAGAGTCTCACTGTGTCACCCAGGCTGGAGTGCAGTGGCATGATCTTGGCTCACTGCAACCTCCGCCTCCAGGGTTCAAGCAATTCTTCTGCCTCGGCCTCTCCAGTAGGCGTGCCCTACTACGCCTGGCTAATTTATGTGTTTTTAGTAGAGACAAGGTTTCACCACATTGGTCAGGCTGGTCTTGAGCTCCTGTCCTTGTGATCTGCCCACCTCGGCCTCCCGAAGTGCTGGGATTACAGGTATGAGCCACTGTGCCTGGCTGCGATACTGATTTTTTAAAACAAAGTTAATGAAAAAGAAACAAAAAAGTGTTGGGAGGCTGAGGTAGGTGGATCACTTAAGGTCAGGAGTTTCAGACCAGCCTGAACAATATGGTGAAACCCCATCTCTACTAAAAAAATTGTGAGGGGCAGCTATGGGAGGGATAGTGAGAGGCAGGGTGGGGGAGGGATAATGAGGGGAGAAATGTCAGGTATAGGTGATGGGGGGATGGTGGTAACAAACCACCTTGCCATGAATGTACCTATGCAACAATCTTGCATGATTTGCACTTGTGCCCCAGAATCTAAAGTGCAATAAATAATTTAAAAAAATACAAAACAAACAAACAAACAAAAACAAAGTGCATGAATTAATTCAAAGTCATTATCAACTCTGGAAGACATTAAAGAAATACTATTTTTACATCCTAACCGCATGTGTTATGTGTTGCTCTTCTGTGCCCCCATTCTTTGCCTAAGATTTGTTCGTCCATTCTTCTTGTCAGCTGCCTTAATTAATCCTGGGTTGTCATCTTTGTTGGTGGCTTTGGCGTAGCCCAGAGCTGCCCTGAATGGGAAGGACTACTCTGTCGGCAGTTCTGTGAAGGGCCCTTCAAGCCTTCCATTGTGCTAGGAAGCCCATCCGCTGCTGCTGCATTTCCCCTAGGTTGGCAGCTGAAACTTCCTGCTTGTGAAGTCACAGTGGGTCAGGATAATAATGTGGACAGAAGGAAAGACAAGGATAGAAAGCTGCCTGCTGAGTAAGCAGATCCTAAAGTGCTTTCCTATTTTCCTTCCTGCACATGAATAAGACATGATTGCTTGACAAATTATATATATATATATATTTGAAACAATCTTGCTCTGTCATCTAGGCTGGAATGCAGTGTAGTGCAGTGCAGTGGCATGATCATGACTCACTGCAACCTCAACCTCCTGGGCTCAAGCAGCCCTTCCACCTTAGCCTCCCGAGTAGCTAGGACCATAGGTGTGCACCACCACGCCTGGCTGATTTTGTAATTTTTGTAGAGATGGAGTTTTGCCATGTTATCCATGCTGGTCTTAAACTCCTGGACTCAAGTGACCACCTGCCCCCTCAACCCCTGCCTTGGCCTCTCAGAGTGCTAGACAAGTTATCTTTCATTATGGGGCTGCAGCATTTGGTGATTGGCATTAGGGTGGAGGTGGAGGTGGTAAGGGGCTGTGGTTTAAGGTGATAAGACCAGATGGTTTAAATACTATGGAAGATATATTCTTTCAAACTATTAATACATTGACTTACTCTGAAAGAAAAAAAATTTCAATGTAGCAATTCTGTTGTATTATTCAGCTGTAAGAATCAAGTGGCACTGCTTTAATTATTTCCTATTGATCCTAGTACATTTAGCTTTCACTTATCTTACAAACTGGGTATTTAAGTGAAGCCTCATGTTGGGACATATTTCTTATGTGCACAATATCTGTGAGCTTTTGTTCTGAACTTTGCAGTGTTTGAGAGGCCAGTGTGAGCTAGTAATTGTAAACTTCTTCACAGTCACACTGCCAGATGGCTAAGGAACATTTTTCTCCACTCAGTTGTATCATCTCTTCATGATATGTTTTCTGGTGAGGACAGAGCCACTGCTGTACAGGGCCCTAGCTCTAAACACTGATGTGAGTAAATCCTATGGGAATGTTACCAACAAAATGGCACTGACGTGTGCGTTCATGGCATGGCCCTTCTGCATGGATTTTTTTTAGACATAGGGTCTCACTATGTTGCCCAGACTGGAGTACAGTGGCCATTCACTGATGTGATCATTATGTGCTACAGTCTTAAACTTTTGGGCTTAAGCCAGCCTCCTGCCTCAGCCTCCTGAGTAGCTGAGACTTTAGTCATGTACCACTGCACCTGGCTCTCTGCATGATATTTCTGATGGAATGGTAAAAATGATAGGACATGTTCTATAGCAGGCTTGAGAAATAGTACTTGACCTATAATATTTAGAAGAAATTGTTCAGGTAAAAATAGTTTAGCTCCTACCAAATGAATTACATACTCTTTCACTTGATGATAGGTACTTTGTGATCTTGACTCACAACTAAGTAACCATTATTATTCTGACATACATCGTTTCTTAAAAAGCACATTTAAAAATTTTTTAGAGTCAGAAGCAACACTAGCATTCCACCCTTCTGATAGATGGGCATTGGGCTGTTTTAAAGTTTCTATTGAACCTCCAGGTTGGCTCCTTCATAGGTGCCAGTTGTAACTGGGGTTGGTTGACTTGTTTGTAATAACCACACAAGAAGCCAGGACAACTCTTTAAGTGAGATGGTAATATCTGAATGTTGAATTCTGCATTTACAACTGTACTAGAAGACTAAACTAATTTTAGTTATTTTTGGAAGGTGTTTATTCTGTTCTTTATGATTCCAATAAAGCTATGACCCCCCACCCCCCTCCTTTTTTTTGAGACAGGGCCTTGCTCTGTTGCCCAGGCTGGAGTGCAGTGGTGAGATCTCAGCTTACTGCAACCTCTGCCTCCCAGTCTCAAATGACCCTCCCACCTCAGCCTCCCAAGTAAGCTGGGGTTACAGGTGCACACCACCATGCTTGGCTAATTTTTTACTTTTTTGTAGAAACATCTTCTCCCTATATTGCTCAGGCTGTTCTTGAACACCTGGGCTAAGCAGTTCTCCTGCCATGGCCTCCCAAAGTGCTGGGATTACAGGCATGAGCCACCATTCCCAGCTGAACCATGACACTTTAAAAAAGTTACCATGTATTGTAAATTCCTTTGACGTGCTATACAGCAGCAAACTACTGGGCACCTAGGGTTTAAGCAAGAGCCTGGGTAGTTGCCTATGATATACTCACCTGCTTTGGTTGTGTTTTGAATTATTACTTTCTGTGAACTATTACTGTCATATTTTCTTTTTTTTATTTATGGTCAGAGAACAGAGGATCAGTAATTTTACTAATGAATGATTTTTAAAAAATAAATGAAGTATTACAGGTAGATTTTGTGTTGGGAGAAGAGATTGCACAGACATCTAAAACTCTGCTGGAATGAAAAGCAGCACATTTTGTCATAACTTTGCCCCTTTGCCCTCTACCTTGGTTCTCTATAGCTTTGCTCTGTGCAGGGAAGTCTTGCTAGAATTGACAAGAAAGCTACATTTGTACAGTGCCACTGGTCTTTTGCAGTCAGAGCTTATATCATGGCCCAGAAAGAACTGGAACCTTTTAATTCCATTAAAGGGAGGCTCACATTCTTTGGACTAGTCTGGTCCCTGAACCTAACTTGGCCACCAGAAGCTTACACTTCTACCAGGGGAGGAACAAAGCAAGCAGAGGCTGCCCAGAACAGACACAGAGCACTTTCTTAATCTTATTTAATTATTTTGCTTATTGTCTTTCTACTCATAATAGATCATAAGCTCATGAGAATAGGAGGTTCTGCCTGTTTTGTTCATTGCTCTATTACCTGCACTAAGAATATCCCCTGGCAGATAGTAAGCCCTCAATACACACATGTTAAATTGAGCCCATCATTTACCCAGCATCTCCCAAAAAGGTTCCTTTACACAAACTATCACAGTACTTATGGTGGTCCCTGGGGCCTGTCACAGGGGACTTATCTGACTGTGATGTTTTTTAGATAAAACCTTCCAAGTAAAGTTGTTATAAAATATAATTTATAAAAATTCCTTTAAAACTCACATGTTCTCATTATAAGCAGTTGGGTTAAAATTATCACAGATCTTCATTAGAGAAATGCAAACCAAAACCACAATAAGATACCATCTCACACCAATCAGGATGGCTGTTACTAAAAAGTCAGTAAATAACAGATGCCAGCGAGGTTGTGGAGAAAAAGGAACACTTATACACTGTTGGTGGGAGTGTAAATTAGTTCTACCATTGGGAAAGACAGTGTGGTAATTCCTCAAGGACCTAAAGACAGACATACCATTTGACTCAGCCATCCTACTGGGTATATACCCAAAGGAATATAAATCATTCTATTATAAAGACATATACACATATATGTTCATTGCAATACTACTCACAATAGCAAAGACATAGAATAAACCTAAATGCCCATCAATGATAGACTGGATAAATAAAATGTGGTACATATACACTATGGAATACTATTCAGCCATAAAAAGGAATGAGAACTCTTTTGCCTGAAGCCATGTAAAACATCCCTTTGCTCTTCCTTCATCTTGTGCCATGATTGCGAGTCCTTCCCAGCCATGTGAAACTAAGCAGCAGCAATTGGAGGCTTCCATTGAAAAGAACTATAAAAACATGCACATCCTGCACCAGCAACTGAGGTATCCAGGTTCTGTCATCAGAATTGACTGGGTGGCTGGCATGACCCATGGAGAGGAAGGAAGAGCAGTGTGGTATGGTGGCCCACCTGAGAGCCATATGGGGCAGGGGAGCCCCCACACTCCAGCCAAGGGAGGTGGTGAGTGAGTGTGCTACCTAGCATGGGAAACTGTGCTTTTTCCATGGAACTGTACCACCCATGGATCAGAAGATCCTACTTGTGAGCCCACTTCACTGGAGCCTAGGTCCCAGCCAAGGAGCCTCACAGATTCTCAACAGCCACTCAGCTAGAATCTGCTTAAGCCTGCCAAGTTCCTGACTGAGGAGTGGCCAGCACCACAGCTGTGGCTGCCTGCTGTCTAAGCCATTTGAGCTCCTTGGGGGAGGGGCAGCAGCCAACACTGGGACTGTTGGCTGCCTAACACACTAAGCTCCCAGAGTGAGGGAAGGGTGGTAGCTATCACTGTAGCTCCAGGCCACACTTTTCCCGTGCTGAAACCAGGGAGGCTGGACAAGTTGGTTCCAAAAGGTATTTCCCACAGTCCAATACACCAGCTGTGGCAGACTGCAGCCATAGTGCCTCTTCAGGCCTGACCTTGACCCATCCCTTCTCAATCGGTGGAGCCTCCCTGTAGGAACTCCAGTAACTCCAGCCAGGGACTCAGGGATAGAACTCTGCTCTCCCTGTGCCTGAGCCCATAGTGGGAGGGGTAGCCATAGTCTCCATGGACTAGCAGACTTAGTCTTTCTTCCTGTTAGTTCTGAGGAATCTGGGCAGCCCAGGCAAGTGGGTTTCCCCCTCAGCAAAACACACCCCCTCTACCAAAGGACAGTCAAAGTGATTTGTTAAACAAGTCCTGCTCCCGGTACCACCCAACTAGGTGAGACCCTCCAACAGGGGTTGTCAGACACCCTATACAGGAATGTTCCTACTGGCATCAGGTCAGTGCCCCTTGAGATCAGAGATCCCAGAGGAAGGAGCAAGCACCTATCTTTGCTGTTCTCCAGCTTTCTCACCTCGAGTAACATCTTCGGGTGCAAGAGCGAACCAGATAAATAGGGCCTGAAGTGAACCCCCAACAAACTGCCGCAGTCCTACAGAAGAGGAACCTGACCATTGAAAGACAAACAAACAGAAAACAGTAATGACAGCATCAACAAAAAAGTCCCCACAAAAACCTCATCCAAGGGTCAGAAGCCTCAAAGATTGAAACTCATGAAGAGTTTCTCAAGAGAGAAACCCACTCAAGAGAGAAAGAATCAATGAAAAACACTGAAAACCCAAAAGGCCAAAGTGCCTCTTTCCCTCCAAATGATACCAGCACCTCTCTAGCAAGGGCGCATAACTGAACAGAGGATGAGATGGATGAATCGACAGAAGTAGGCATCAGCAGATGGATAATAACACACTCTGCTGAGCTAATGGAGCATGTTCTAAAACCCAATGCAAAGAAGCCAAGAACCTTGATGAAAGGTTACAGGAGGTGCTAACTAGAATAACCAGTTTAGAGAGGAATATAAATGACCTGATGGAGCTGAAAAACACAGCATGAGAACTTCATAAAACATACACAAATATCAACAGCAGAATTGACCAAGAGGAAGAAAGGATATCAGAGTTTGAAGACCATTTTTCTGAAATAAGGCACAAGGACAAGATTAGAGAAAAAAGAATGAAAAGGAACCAAAAAAACCTTTGAGAAATATGGGACTATGAAAAAAGACCAAATCTAAAATTGACTGGAGTATCTGAAGGAGATGGGGAGAATGGAACCAACTTGAAAAACACACTTCAGGATATTATCCAGGAGAACTTCCCCAAACTAGCAAGACAGGCCAACATTCAAATTCAGGAAACACAGAAAACACCACTAAGATACTCCATGAGTAGATCAACCCCAAGACACATAATCATCAGATTCTCCAAGGTCGAAATGAAGGAAAAAATGTTAAGGGCAGTCACAGAGAAAGGCCAGGTCATTGAATCTCCCCAAATGCAAAGTCATTTAGATGTTGGTAAGTCTCAGGAGAAATTGTGTGATGGAATTATTACATGCTGGAGAGTTTGAAGCCACCTCTGGTGGAGAGGGTCCTTTGAGAAGTGTAGTCAACACAGAGCAGTCTTCTAGGTCTTCTAGATTTTTGACTAACTTTATAAGGCTTTCCACTGTGTCACAGGACAGCATCCTGGAGGCATTGGCTCTGAACTTTTCCTCTAGGTCCTCCTGGCTCAGTGGTTTTCTCCAGTGCCCATAGAAGGTGTCAGAGCGATCTGTGAAGGTGGCTCCATCCTTGAGGATGACACTTATTTCACAGTACAGTGTGTTGAAGCTTGGCAAGTTGTCCGGAGGGTACTCCAGCTCCACCTTACTGAGCAGCTCTCTCACCTGTGGCCTGTTGATCTGGCATTCATGGAATGAGGGGACAGTGATGTCACCATCAAGCAACATGGCACAGGCTACGTACTGGAATGAATGACGAGCTTCATGCCCCGAGTCTGGAGAGGGCCTGTTTACGTACTGGACATTTGGAATCCTGAGCACAATTCTCTTAATGTGGTCAATTGGAAGCATGGTTTTCTCTGCTACAAGGTGCTTTCTTACAGATGCAGCTGCATCTGCCACCCAGTGGGTAGATAAATGCGCAGGAAAACGCTTAAAGGCCACATCCTGCTGGTCCAGCAGCCAACTGTAGGAATATAGGTTTGGAAGGACTTTTGGGGAATAGTTGGCATAAAAGGCCCCAAGTCCTGCCTCCAAGTCCAAGATCTGCTTGTTTCCTTGGAGACCCAGTATTGCCAGAAAAGCAGCTTCTATCCCATGCTTGGCAGCGTTGCCAATGTGGAGGGGCTTGGTTTGAGTGGCAGCATTTGCCATGGGCGCCCCAGCATGGGAAACAGCAATGGCCAGGGCTTCTTGGCACTTTGTCAAGCTAAGTCCTAAAAACTTGGACGCAGCAGCAGCACTACCCAACGTTCCTACCACAGAAGGGAGATGGAATCTGAAAAGCAAAGCAGCAGAGTTGGAGATTTACAAACCTTAACCACCAAGAGGCAGGATAGTGTAGTCATCAAGAGCATCAGTAATGAACTCACACTGTCTGGGTTCAAATCTCATCTCATCTCCATTTATTTAATAATAAATCTCATTATTAGCTATGTGATCTGGGGAAAGTTACTCAACTTCTCTGTAGATTTTTTCTTACACAATATGGTGATAGACTAGGTGCGATGGCTCATGCCTGTAATCCCAGCACTTTGGGAGGCCAAGGTGGGAGTGGCCTCTAAGATCAGGAGTTCGAGACTAGCCTGGCCAACATGGCGAAACCCAGACTTTACTAAAAATACAAAAATTAGCTGGATGTGGTGGCAGGTGCCTATAGTCCCAGCTACTTGGGAGGTTGAGGCAGGAGAATCTCTTTAACCTGGGAGGCAGAGACTGCAGTGAGCTGAGATCATGCCACTGCACTCCAGCTCGGACGACAGAGTGAGACTCTGTCTCCCCCTAAAAAAAAAAAAAAAATTAAAATGGTGATAATAATAACATCTACCTCTTAGGGTTTTAGGAGTTTTGAATAAATTGCCATGTTTACAATAGTGCCTAACACATAGTGAGTTCTTTGTAAATGGTACCATTACAATTATTACCAGAAAGGCAACAGCTGCTGATTGCTGAAATCTTATGTAAGTAACTGTGAGAGTTGCAGGCTTTTAAGAAACTGTAAAACTTCACCACCTAGTATTTCAATTTACTCCTCTCCTAGCAGGCTGGAGCAAGTGGCAATAGAAATCTGAGACTGAGCCATATGATGTAGC
Source organism: Plecturocebus donacophilus (assembly GCA_004027715.1). Lineage (NCBI taxonomy): Eukaryota > Metazoa > Chordata > Mammalia > Primates > Pitheciidae > Plecturocebus > Plecturocebus donacophilus. The sequence goes on along the minus strand of PVKP010009258.1, from coordinate 28,171 downwards.
TGATGTTTGACCATTTTTGATCTGCAGGGTTAGGATATTCTGAATGTTTTCAGTAGTCTGAGGGATGCTAGCCAGTCTCAGAGCAGATTCTGCTTTGAGGTTGGGATAAGGAATGCTCAGCACACTCATGAATGCCAGAATAACATGAGTCATCTTGTGATGAGAGGCCCAATTTATTTCATGGTCCTGGTTGCACTCCCGAAGTCACATCTTTAAATGTGAATAGAGGGTTTCGTATGTGACCAGTGAATTGACTTATCTACCTGCACTAATGTTAACATCTTCCACTGAGCTGGCCTCTAAGTCAGAAGGCTCTACAGAGATAATGATTGACAGATGAAGGGGATGTGACTGCCTTTTGATGGGGCAGATTCTCTCCATACCTCTTTGGTATGTCATTGGCTTCCTTGGTGAAGTGCAGTAATCGGCCTTGCACTTCTATACCAACATTGAAAGCCAGCAGCAGGTCAAGGCCAGAAAACTTCGGACTTCTCGGGAGGGCTTCTGCTAAAGCTGTGAGGACAGGAAGGACAGCCCCAGAAGGGTGGGTGGCAGGGTGCCACGTGTCATCAAAATCCATGGAGTGAATCTATGTAAAGAGACACAGCAACAAAAAACCTTACATTTTCCCTTGATGCAATGGCTTTTGGATCACTAAGGACTTAGTTTAGTAATAACCTTGTTTTATGTGAGATTGTTTCGATTCTCTGAAAAGAAAATCTGAGAACTGGCTGTGATTTTCTTTTCTTTTCTTTTTTCTGAGACAGAGTCTTGCTCTGTCACTCAGGCTGGAGTGCAGTGGTACAATCTCAGCTCACTGCAACCTCTGCCTCCCAGGTCCAAGCAATTCTCCTGCCTCAGCCTCCCGAGTAGCTGGGATTACAGGCACCTGCCACCATGCCTGGCTAATTTCTGTCTTTTTTAATAGAGACAGGGTTTCGCCATGTTGGCCAGGCTGGTCTTGAACTCCTGACCTCATGATCCGCCTGCCTTGGTCTGCCAAAGTGCTGGGATTACAGGCATGAACCACTTGGCCTGCCCTGGGTATGATTTTTAATCACAAGGCCAGGACTTGGGAAATGCTGTTCCTCTGCCAGAGGAGGGCAGGACCTTGGAGAGCAGTTTGTGAGCCTCTAGGAGCCTGGGTCTTGACCTGGTGGCCTGTGCACCCTCTGTCATGGCCCCTGGAAGGATCTATATTCCCCTTTAAAAACAAAGCTGCCGAATCAGGTAATTTCTTCCTCCTCCACTCTTTAAATAAGTTGCACTGAAAGTTAATGTCACTTATTCCTTATGAGGCCATATTATTTTTGTACCTTTTTCTTATGAACAAATTTCAAATTTTTAGGGAAGTTGTAAGAATAGCACATGAACTCTCAAACTCAGATGAACTTTTCAGCTATATTTTAAAGATTATTTTCTGCTTTAAAATATCATTCCTCTTTATCCTAGCCATTTTCTTTTTCCCTTATATTAAAACAGCAATAACCTGAAGTTCATTTAAAAATAGATTTTTATATCTATTTGCTGTCATTGGTACATTTCCCACTGCTTTCAGGACATTACTTTGGAATGCACCATTGGCTTTAACTTTCAATATCCTGAGCTATTGTCCCCATAAATCATAAAAATACCTCAAAAACTCCAACATGTCTATTTCCAAATTACATCTTGTAGAATACTTCCCCTGACACACAGAAAAAGCATAAAAATCATCTGTCAGATGAGAAGTACTGATTTTTTGATTCAGAAAATACAGACACTATATGGCCATTGTTTCTTTCTCAATAACTGTCTGTTGAACAGATGAATGAGTGAATGAATAAAGAGCACATTACTGGAGAGAAACTGGCCCCACAACAAGAAAACTGAGAAGAAATTGGAACTGGATATTTGGTTTTATATTTTTTGCTATTTATATTCAAGGTTTCGAATTGGGATGACTTAGGGAGTTTTTATCTAAATCCTTCCATCTTCTTTCCTCTACTACACAATCTGTTTGAAAAGCATCAAATTACTGTAAAAACATGAAAACTGAATTACTATGCAGGAAAGAGGGTAAGCCACTTTACCTCTCTGACTTTCAATTCTTTCATCTGTAAAATATAGAATTTGGGCAATTACTGAGATATTTTCCGACTCTAAAATTATTATGATTATCTAATAGTTGAAAAGACATGTAAACCTCCTTACAGCCACACCGTTCACAAAAGCAGCATATGTGGGCGGGAGCCTGATGTCCGGCCGACCCCAAACAGTGCTGGATATGTTGGAACTGTAGATCTAGAACAAAAGCAAATCAGCCTGTGATAGTGTGACTACAACATACCAAGTCACCATTTCAAGAGTTATTCTTCATCTTTGGAGGCATTATGCATAGTTCTTACTTGAACCTTTGTCACAGATAGAAGCCCTAGTCATTGAATTCCTCTCATCTTTGTAGAATACACAACTTTCCCCTATAAAAGGTGGACGGGATGCTGTTGCTTGATCTCAGATCATGATCCAGAAGTGCTCCAGGGAGGCACATCTGAAGTTACTCTTATTTACTCCTTAGGGTAAATACCAGGGAAGATGGACTAACTGTCTATATCAAATACACCCTAGGGAGAGTAGGAGCCCTCATGTACATGCCCACTCTCTGGTCAGAGTACTTGACCAGGCTTTTCTCCAGAGAAGAATAATAATAAACTGTGAGATATTAGTAGTATATGGGTTTTTTGTTTACTTATTTGTTTGCTTTTGAGACAGGGTCTGGCTCTGTTGCCTCAGCTGGAGTGCAGTGTCGTGATCTTGACTTACTGCAGCCTCAACCTCTCGGGCTTAAGTGATCCTCTCACCCTCAACCTCCCAGGTAGCTGGGACTGTAGGCATGTGCTGTCACACCTGGCTAATTTGTGTGTGTGTGTGTGTGTGTGTGTGTGTGTGTTTAGAGATGGGGCTTTGCCATGTTGCCCAGGATGGTCTCAAATTCCTGGGCTCAAGCAGTCTGCCTGCCTCGGCCTCTGGAAGTTATGGGATTACAGGTGTGAGCCATCATGCCTGACCGTATGTGGTTTTAAGATAGACTTAGTAAAGAATATGGATTAATATTAAAGCTCAGATAATGAAACATAGAAAATGATATAGAACAGTGCGACGTACATCAAGTGCTGCCTATAAAACTTAGAGTAAATGTAACACATATGTATGCACTGGGTTTTGCTTCTAAAGTAGACTTTGAGCTTCTTACCTTGCTATATTGGCTGGCTTTGTGAAACACTTCTGTACTGGTTCCCAAGAACCCAGCACCCAGAGTGTCTAGAATCATCCTCTTGCTCCTCTGAATAACGCAATCTGTCAGGTGTCCCACTTTCAAGCCATGGATTGTTTTGGCAAAGCTTTCTGTGACAGACTTTAAATGGAAGAGTGTTATGACAGGGCTACACCCCCTTCTGTACTTAAACACTTCTGTTCTATAAGAGACCTTGAGACACTTTTGTGTAAAGAGTTTTGCTCCACTAGAAGAAACCCAGTTGATCCAACTTAGTTTAATTTCTAAAAAAAAGATGTGTACTAAGCATCTACGGTGGCTGAGGCAGAGGGATGTGGGAGCACACAGCAGCCAGTTTCTGTCTTCAGTCGAGTTGAGGGGCAGGATAGCAAGCACAGGATACGGCATTGTGTGATGGGTGGTGGTGGAGGGAAGCACAGGGAGTTGCAGGGGGAGGATGGGAGGGACACTTCATCTGTGTAATAGGGATTTCTCCCGGTACAGTGCCTCAGCTGCTATTATGAGATACCTGCCAGGCACTGTGCTGAATGTCTCAAATACATTACCCACTTAATACCCACAAGTCTCTAGGTAGTTATTTTTGCAGGTGAGGAGACTAAGACCTAGCAAACTAAAGTCGCTAATGTTCACAGCTTTTAAATGGTGGAATCTAAACATAAACCCCTCTGGGTCTAACTCCGCAATCGGTGCATCTAGCTATCAAGTCCAAAATGATCTGACGAACATGTACCTCACAACCACCTTGGATTCTTGCTGAAAATGAACATTTCTGGTCCCCACTCTAGATCACCAAAATTAGACGCTTCCCAGAAATAGACCTTCTGGAAGCATAGCGCAGGATTCTGTTTTCATTCGGATCTCTAAGAGGTTCTTAAGTCCTCTGGTCCTCTTAGGTCCAATATGGCACTCTCTCCAATGTGACTACTGAGCACTTGAAATGCAGCAAATTGAGATGTGTCATAAGAGTAAAATAAAGACTGAATTTTGAAGGTTTATTAGAAAAAAAGAATATAAAGCACCTCGATAATTTAAAAATATTGATTACATGCTGAATCAATATTCAATACATTGACCAGGTGCAGTGGCTCTTGCCTATAATCGCAGCACTTTGGGAGGCTGAGGCAGACAAATCACTTGAGGTCAGCAATTCAAGACCAGCCTGGCCAATGTGGTGAAACCCCGTCTCTACTGAAAATACAAAAGTTAGCTGGGTGTGGTGGTGGGCACGTGTAATCTTAGCTACTTGGAAGGCTGAGGTGGGAGAATCACTTGACCTGGGAGGTGGAGGTTGCAGTGAGCCAAGATTGCACCACTGCACTCCAGCCTGAGCAACAGAGTGAGACTCCATCTTAATAAAAACATTCAATATATTGATATCAACATATGAATAATATATGGGATATGGTGTAAATAAAACGTTATTAATGTATCAGTTTCTTCTAAACATTTTCTAACATTTAAAATACTAGAAAATTTTAAATTACACATGTGACTTGAGAACCACTGCCTGCTCTTTGCTGTTGGTGGAGACATTGATACTTGATCTCGTTATGAAAACTTAAGTGTGGTCATCAGATAATGGTGCAAGGTGATGAAATTGGAGGGTAAAGGTAGAAGTAGAAGTGAGGGCTGAGGCTGGGAGGTGTGGGAGAGTGGAGGGAGTCTGGCTCCCTTCAGCTACAGAGTTGCATGCAGGAAACAGAAGTGAGAGGGAGAGTGGATTTGCAGCTTATGACCCAATGATGAACGTTATGTCATGCTCAAGACTGTGATGTCAATGGGGAGCCAAAGTGCTGTCTTAAGAAAAGTAGAGACGTTGTCAGAACTGAAGTTTTAGAACGATTCCTGTAGGCAATTGTGTAGAGTATGGATTGGAGAGGGCTAGACAGGGCCAGTGAAAAGACTGTTGCAGTAGCCCAGGCTCTGGATGGGGAAATGGTAGTACCATTGGCCAGGAGAGAAAACAGGAAGAGGGGCAACCTTCCGAGCAATGGTAATGGGCTCAGTGTGAACTTGTTGAATATGAAGTATCTGTGGTCATCTCACTGAAGAAGATCATTCTACTTCTACCTATAAGCCAGATAAGAAAAATGTGCAAGATTATTTGTATTTCATAAGCAGTGGAATACTCTACAATTCCTTTCAAATTCAAATTCTTCAACACATAGATATTACATATTTTGTTTTCTACACATTTTCACAAGAGAGCATCTCTTATGTAGAGTTAAAAACATCCACTCTTAAGCCATGTTTCACTGTCTGCCCACCACCTAGTGAATGTTGAATTGCTTCCCTTTCTTGCTCTTGTTACTACATCATTGCACAACTTAATTTGTCTCTCTCAACATGAGATACCTCATTTTTAAATCTTAGCTATAAGGTGAGGGGTTATTGGATTAGGGGACTTGGGGTGTCTGGGGTTCTCTGATACGGAGCTCAGTGCCAGGACAGAGCTACAGAGATGGAAGCCATGCCTAGCTAAATGTCCTTCAACCTGGCCACCAACTAGTCCCATTTATAGAGTCTCAAGTCGGATTTATCAAGTCAAGGAACATCTGCCATTTTCAAAAGGATGGGCTACTTTTTATGTCTCTGAGGGTTTTGATAGAAAGGCAGGGGGTAGGGTTTGGGGTGGGGGAAAGCAGGAGAGAAGATGGCTGGGAGAGAGAGGATGCTGGCACAAAGTTTTCAGATTAGGCTGGAAGAATAAGAATAATGTTAACTTTCACGCTGCTAGAAATTTGAGTTAAAATATTTTTAGGGGCAGAGGAAGACAGGGTTAAAACTTATGAGTTTTGAATATTGATTGGATCCCTGACTCTAAGCAAAATGACGTCTTTTAAACCTCTCTTCCCACCTGTTTAAGTCCCACAGCTGGGGCCATGTAATGATGGATCATTTATCTCTTCAGGGCTAGTTCTGACCTAGGAGTATCTTATGGGGGAATATGAGACCAGGGAGCAGGTGGGAGGTGGGGTGGTGACATGGAGCCCTGGAGATAATTGCACCCTCCATCCATATCAAACCATGCTGCTGGTAATACAGGAAGGTGGAGCCCTGGAATCCCCTGGAAGCCCTGAACAGCCCCCCGTGTGCCAGAGAACACATGGCTCTCCCTGACCCCTGAAGGAATAAAACATGAGGAAAATTAAACCCACAGTTGCTCAGCTGTCAGTGGGCCTTGTAGTCATCTGTTTCTAAAATATCTTTCTGATCTGCTTGACCATCTCATGGCATTTGCATCACTTTTTAAATACAGTGATTATTAATGTATAAGTTAAGGCATAACATAAAAACCATTGAACAAATCAATTTCACAGGTTCTTACTGTAAGTCTAGCACTGTTGTAAGCTCTCAGGAATGCCAAGTGAACACGTGATGGTTCCTGCCTCAAAAAGCTTATCTTCTGCAGGGTGTGGTGATAGTAAATAGATAACCAGAAACATAATCTGGCAGTGTCATAATGGACACATATAAAACTAGATGGTCAAAATTCAATGAAATTGTCATGATTTATCTCCTTTCTAGAATCATTTATCTCATTTGTAAAACACTGATGAAAACCACCATGCAGTTAATTAGGTAGCCCACAGGTTATTAAGAAAAGTTAAAGCAGAAGCAGGTAATTCTTAAAAGGAATGGGCAACTGAAGAAACTGAAGAAAGAGGAAGTCTGCTAGAAAAGCAATTTAAGTAAGCCACATAAAATGCCACAATACCTTGAGCATCATTTTGTTGTAAAGAGGAGGTTCATTCAGTTCAGGAGGAGAGAACCAGAGGAGTAATTTGTTTGCTGGATGTCTGACTGCCTTTATACCCTTCACTCGTCTTAAACCCATTTCCTTTCATTTGTTCTAACCCTAGAATTTCTATCATTTCAACATCTCCTGACTAGACTCACTTTAACTTCCTCTTTAATGAATTGTTTAACTCTTCCGTGGATGAATGATTCAATGAGGCTAGAATGTACAGTAATCATGATCATATGATTCCTCACAGGCATCAGAAAAAGTAAATTTATGGTAAAACTAGGATTGCCTTTTGTGCCTAGATAGCTTATGTCAATACCAGAAGAATATTCACACTCTTTTAACTAGGTATTCCACCTCTCAAAATTTATCCTAAGGAAATAAACATGGATGTATAGAAAATTTTAGGGAAAAAATTCCACATGCACACAACAAAACACCCTTGCTTATAAGATCAAAAATTGGAAACAAGGCTGGGTGTATTGGCTCATATCTATAATCTCAGTGCTTTGGGAGGCCAAGGTGGGAAGATTACTTGAGGCCAGGAGTTTCAGACCAGCCTGGGCAACAAAACAGGACCTTGTCTCTACAATAAAATTTAAAGAAAACAGCCAGGTGTGGTGGCACATGCCTGTAGTCATAACTACTTGGGAGGCTGAGGCAAGAGGGTCACTTGAGCCCAGAAGGTTGAGGCTGCGGTGAGCTATGATCACACCACTGCTCTCCAGCTTTGGTGACAGAGTGAGACCTTCTCTCAAAAAAAAAAAAGAAAGAAAACAATCAAATGTCCCCAAATATTTGATTGGTTAAGTAAAATGTGGCATGTGCAATATTTAAGGTACTCCCATTTTCCCCTTCAACTTCACCCTGTTGGTCACCATTGTCTAGGGTCAAATGTGCCAGCCAGAAGTTTCTGGCAACTTGAGATTAAGAACCTGGAAGGGCACTGGGGGTTAATGATACTTTTTCCTAGCTTGTACTCTTGCTCCTTCCTAAACTGCTCTTTCCATATTTGCACATCTCTGGTTCTTGGTTCTCTGCCTGGCTTCTGAAATATAGTGCCTTCCTCCCTGCCATCCTGCTATTGCAGGAGTCTGCTTCAACACAGCTTGTCCAGGCCTTTTTGCCTATAATCAATCATTATGATATGTCTTGCCCAGAATTAACTCTGCTTCTCTGGGCAGTTGCCACTTCCCTTGGACTGCCTAGTCCTGGCCAATTGGTTTGCACTTACAGTGGGTACAAAAAACAAGTGATTTGAAATCTGAGCCTGTTGTTCTAGATATGATGGCACAATTTGTCTTTGGAGAAGACTGCATTTTAATTATGGAGGAAATCTCCATGAGCCTTGAGGTTCCATTTCAATCCTATTACTGGAGAGTTTTGGGACAAAGCAGTTAAAATGCTCTATTTAAAAATGCAAAAGTCCATCTTTCTTGTGGGCAGGAGATCTTTCTGGGAGATGAAGTTAGGTAATTGTGCTTGTGTTGGTTGAAGCCTGTAGAAAAAGAATGTTAGGGCTCTGGAGGCAGGGCTAAGAGCAGGGTCAGTGGGAACCCCCATGGATTGGTTGAGGTGGTATGATGGCTATAGGCTAGGAGCTCCAGAGGGACATGACCAGCAGGAAACCCCACGTGAAAGGACATAGGTAGACAGATTTAAAGAGCTATGAGGTCAAATGTGTAATTTGAAGTTTATTTTCAGCATGAAAATTCCCTAATGGTATCTTTATATCTTTAGGAAAATTTGTTACATACTACAACCTAGTGTTAGCCATGTTTTGGGAAATGAAGAAAGAGGTTGATCATGCATGGAATAGAAAGGGCTGGTAAGAGAAGCTCAGGGTACCAGTTAGAGGGAGAAGGGACGAGCAGCAACCAGGGGAATATACGTACTTTTTGGTTATCCTAAGTAGTTCATGAAGAGTCAATGGAAGTGGGGTGTGATTGTACATACTTGGGTGTAGAGAAGAAGAATGTAGAAGGATGAGCACTTGGGGATGTTTGAAGTCTGCTAAGCCAACTGCTACCTCAAGTGGGTTTCCCAATCATGGTGCAGACTGAGGAGGCCCAGACCTAGCTTCTGTGTCGATGTAGATAGTGGTTTTATTCACCAAGATACCATTTCAGATGATCTTTATTTTATTTTGGTGGATTCCAAAACCAGCTTCCCTTAGAAGGGTGAATTCCTGTGTCAAAAGAACAAGATGAGTATTTTGGGGCCATTGTGTAAGAGCAATCACATTATAAGATTCTGTGATTCATTGCTGAATAGTCTGCATAAATTGATGTTTAGAGTAATCTTACCGAGTTGAAAGGAAAGACATCTAGTTTGATAAATACTTAAAATTATCTTAAGCATTAACCTAGTTGAGAATTCTGGAGTTTTCAGCTTAAATGTCTATGTTTATTCCATTTATATGCACACCGTAATGTAGTAGATTCTTTTATTGTCCAAAACAACCTTCATGAAAGTTTTCACTAGTATTACTCCCAATTTAAATAAGAGAAAGTCAAGATCCCAAAAAACTATATATATATTCAAGTTGAGAGTGAAGTTTGGAGTTGAGGCTCCTTGGATCACTGCTACATGAAAGTGAAGAATGGATTGTGATGGGCTCTGCCATCTCACATGGAAAGGCTTCCTAAAGGAATGATGAGCTTTATCAAGTCCTTTGAACTTTAATGGAAGTTCCATCATTTAGTTTCTCTGGGCCTCTGGTTTTGCTACTATTGCATTCAGAAGAAGAATTAGTTCAATTACTTGCCAGTTTAATTCTTTACTTAGTATTTTTATGTAACTGTGATCAGCTCAAAGACTAAGACCCTTTGTAATAAGAGTCACTTTCCCTTAATAAATTATATACTGATAGCAACTCTCCACTCAGAAACAATTGATTTTCTGTTGCCTTTCACTTCTAAATCTAAATAGAAGCCAGAGCTACTGTTTTCAAATGCAGATCTTCTCTTTGATCGCTCACCCTGGAGGAAGCAAGGTTGTGAGTCCTGTGGAGAGGCCCACATAGGGAGGAATGGAAGGCTTTTGTTAATCTTTCCATGGCAAGTCAAGTCTTCAGAGACTGCAGCCTGGCTGGCAGCTTGACTGCAACCTCACGAGAGATCCCAAGCAAGAGACACCCAGCTAAGCTGCTGCAGGATTCCTGACCCTTAGAAACTTGAAGAGTTGAGATAGTAAAGTTGTATTGTTTTAAAAGGATAAATTTTGAGATAGTACGTTACACAGTATATTAATCAGCATTCTCCAGAGGAACAGAACCAACAGAATGTGTCTATGGGGTGTGTGTGTGTGTGTGTGTGTGTGTCTGTGTGTGTGTGAGTGCATGTGTGTGTGCGTGCATATTACAAGCAATCTGGAGACCAGTGGAGTGCCAGTCCATGTCTGAAGGCTTGAGAACCAGGAGAGCCAATGATGTAGTTCTAGTCCAAATACTGGCAGGCTTGAGATCCAGGGAAAGCAGATGTTTCAGTTTGACTCTAAAGGAAGGAAAAAACCCCTTGTGTCAGCTCAAAAATGGTGAGTGGGAGGAATTCCCTCTTATCCTGGAATGGGTCAGCCTTCTTGTTCTATTTGGGCCTTCAACTGATTAAATGAAGCCCATTCACATTAGGGAAGAAAAATCTGTTTTACTCAGTCTACTGATTTAAATGTTAGACTCATCCAAAACATTCTCACTGAAACACCGAGAGTAATGTTGGATCAGCTATCTGGGTGACCCAGTTTAGTTGACACATAAAATTGACCATCACATATAGCAATAGATAGTTAATAAAGCCCCAAGCTGATAATATGACTTATAAGGGCCCTTATAGGATTGTGGTTATCTCTTTATGCTCATAACAAGCTTAGCATCTGCCACTCACCACCGATTATGGGGACATGATTTTTATCGCCTAAGGGAACTTTGTAGCAGTGATTCCCTCTTCCTTCTCATGTCTTCTCTCCCTACTCTTCTACACTTTTCTTCTCCTTCACTCTACAACTTCCCTCTCCTTATCTTTCATCTAAGCCAGTGGTCTTAACTGGGGATAAGTTTGTTCCCAGAGGACATTTGGCAATGTCTGGAGATATTTTGGTTGTCACCAAATTGTGGTATCTTATGAGTAGAGTCCAGGTATGTTGCTAAACATTCTGCAGTGTTCAGCACAGTCCCAACAACAAAAGAATTACCAGGCCCAAAATGTTAATAGCACCAAAGTTGAGAAAACCCTGTCTAAAGGTTTACACATTTTTTTACTTTAAGAAGTTACATCTAGGGTTGGGCTCATGCTTACAATCCCAGCATTTTGGGAGGCTAAGGCAGGAGAATCACTTGAGCCCAGGAGTTTGAGACCAGCCTGGGCAGCATAGTGAGACCCCATTGTGTCAAGCCAGGTCTCACTAATGCAGGCCTCCATAACAACTGTTTCAGCACTGACTGAATAGTTAAATATTAAAAGCTGATAGAGCCAGTGTCCTCATACAAAGGCTAGAATGTAACAAAAGCCCACCAAGAGTTGTGCCTAGGCCTTTCCCAGGTCTTAAAGCATGACAAAATAACGAAGGAATTCTTAACAGGACTCTTAGAATTAAACAAGTTTTATTGTGATTCTGAAGGAACTCCCCAGACCTCCACAAACAATCTTTATTGAGGACTAAAGGAACTCCCCAGACCTCCATGGTCTTGTCTCCATGAGACAAAATAAGGTTAATCACTCCAATACTTGAATGCATTTAGATTAAGTAAATTTACTGAGGCTCCAGAGGAAGGTCTTCAGGACTGAGATCTTAGTTATAGATTAGAAGAAGTTAGTCATGTGTGTCTTTAGAAGAATGCACACTTACACACAGACATATAGCTTAGAAGGTATACAAGCTCTGGAAAACTTCGTAATTTTGAGTTGGTCTGGTGATGACTTCTAGGCCTTCTCCCTGTGACTGGTAACAGAAATAAGAACCTTTCTTCCTTCCCACTTCATCTGCATCTCGTTATTGGGCCATGAGAATAAGCAGCCCAACCCTCAGTTTGGTCCAGGAACACAATCTCTACAAGAAAAAAAAAAAAAAGAAGAAGAACTTACATCCAAGAGCCCTCCACAACATCCTAAGTTTGGATTATGTGCCCCACCTGTATGTTCCTACAGGATATAAGGTTCCCCTCTTTGTATCCTTTGTTAGATAGGAACATTCTCTTTAGGCAGGGAACTGTTGATCACAATATCCCAGGGTCTCACATAGGACTCCACACATAGTAGGTGCTCAGTAAATGTTGAATGAATTAATACACACCGGTGATGCTTTCAATTAGCTAGTCAAATTAACATGTGAACAAATTTAACCCCTCTTCACCCCCAACAGAAATGTGTCAGGCGAATCTATTTTTTATTATTTATTTATTTTTTTGAGATGGAGTCTCACTCTATTGCCCAGGCTGGAGTGGAGTGGCACGATCTCGGCTCACTGCAACCTCTGGCTCCCAGGTTCAAGCAATTCTTATACCTTAGCCTCCCAAGTAGCTGAGACATGAGCCCACCACCACACCCAGCTAATTTTTGTATTTTTAGTACAGACTGGGATTCCCCATGTTGCCCAGTCTGGTTTTGAACTCCTGACCTCAGGTGATCCGCCCATCTCTGCTTCCCAAACTGCTGGAATTACAGGCGTGAAGCACCATGTCCAGCTGAGAATCTATTTTTTTAATAGGCTGTGGCTTTTATCCTGTTCTGGAGAGCTGGTCTGCCAGCAAATAGAATACAATGAATAGAGCTTTCTCTTCATCCTGGTAACAGCAGCTCCATCTATAAGGGAGAATGTGAACTGTCAGAGTAAACCATAAATATTTGAAACAACAAGTCAGGAATGTGAGAATGCAGATTATTTTTAAAAAAGAAAAACTATTTAATTTGTTTAATTTTGTCCAGAATAGCTGATTAAGGTCTGTGAATTTCAGTTTCCTTTTTTCTGACTTGCCCTTCTTTGCCACTGTTGGGCAACATCGGATGAGTCAATCTTTGGATTATGTTTAAGTTTCATTTCATTGAAAGCCAATGTTTTAGGAGAAATTATAGCAGTAGCAATGAGGGTTCATTTCCCTGATTAATTTTTTATTAATTCATTTGGGACATTGAAACATACTTACCATGAGAATGGTTTTGTAAAAGATGAAACTTGGGGAAAATTGTGTTTAATTTCTTTAAAATAACAGCAACAATTATCAAAATAGTTTCTACCTTAGGCCATTATCTATCTGCCATTGTTCTGGTTCCATTTTTCCCAGCCCTTAGGATAGCATCACATTTTAACAAGGAAGGTGTAAAACATTAAGAAACTATATTTAAAAACAAATATTTAGGAGAATGCTTCACAGAGTCAGTATTTATTTTGCATGTATATGCACACCGTGCCTTTGTTTTCTTTATTAAACTTTGTATGGAATTTTGTAAGTATACAAGAAGGGATTAAATTCCAGGGACTATAAAGTGAGGAGTCAGTACTATTGAATGGATGTGTGGCTGTAAAAGCACTGCTTAAATATGACTGTCTCAATATATTTTGCTGTGAAGAAATCTTTCCATTTGTGAAAGCTTAGCATGGTTACAATTCATCCTCCAAATCATTCTACCTCAAAGAAAAGTTTTATTTGTACCTTTCTCATAAGCATCAAATGGACTGTTAGTGTCTCTTAGTTAACTAGCAAACACTGAGTGATTATCCATGAACTGTATTGCTCTGTACCAAATGTCTGCTAAAAGCAGAGTAAAATTGGTTGATGCCTTATTTGAATTAATCCAGCAGACTTTAAAAAATATTTCATGCAGAAATTGTTTATGTGCATTTAGCAGACAGAATAGAATTGAAGTAGTTTGTGCTCTTTTAAAGCTAACCTTAAATATAGAATTATTCCAGATCTCAAAAGCAATGTAGTTAAGTATCTCAACAGTAGAGATCTAGTTACATTCTTTTGATATTTCCATTTCAAACCAGAGACTCCATTGGAATATGACGTCTTTTTTTCATCTCAGGGCAGTTTTCTACGATTTTCTGGATTCCGTTCCTTCTCTGTTTCTCTTTCTGAATATAGATTATTATGACTCTGAATTTTTTCTCCTTGTCTCCACTTTAGTTTTGTAATCTGCAAAGTTTTGCATAGAATTTCAATTCAGTGTGCTGACAGAGTTGTATGACTTAGTCTTCTAATGACTAATTTGTTCTTCAGTTGTGCCCATTTGGTTCTTCAGCTCTTAATATGTTTCTTATTTTGGCAATCATGCTTTTCTTTTAATATTAACTCTTGTTCTCTGATGAACATCTTGCATAGCAGTATTTTCTTGTGATATGTCGTAATGGCTTGTGATCCTAATGTCTCAAAAGGGAGTCACTCATGTCAAGTAGCATTAAGCCTACAGTGAAACTGCTCCTGCCACAACATGATAAACATACATGCAATAGACTGAGATAATAGCACCTGTTGTCACCAGGTACCATCCAAGACCTGACCCAACCCAACAGAAAGTGAAAAGTGGCTGAGATAATGAGAACACACCCCTCAGGGAGGATTGTAAAAACAGCAAAGACCAGGCCTTCTCAAAGATACCTTTGGATGCTATGCCCAGGATAAGTCTGAGGGCTTCTCCTGTCTTGGTGGCTGTCAGCAGAGAGAAGCTAGTGACCCTACCAAGGACTCAGGACCCACTTGACTGGTGTGTTAGCCATTGGTCACCAGCACCATTGCTGTGGTTTGTTACCCCCCTCTGACTACTCCCTGTGTGTTGATATTAGTCACATGGTTGGTGTGAAGGCCTCTGCATAAACAGTGAATTTGAACGCATATAATTGGCTATTGAGTCGTGAAAGTGGAAGCTTCTGCTGGAGTTAGTGCCCGTAGTTAGTCCGTAAGTACGAACTTAATTAACATATTCACTGGCGTAGCCAGTAATGTCTTGTTTTATGAAAGCTTGTAACTTCTCAATGTCTTTGAGAAAATTGCTTCAAATATTTAATACAGGTTTTCTTCTGGGACCTTTTACGAGGCTTCTTCATCTTGATACCTCTCTTTCATGCTGTTGGTTTTACTCATGTCAAGTGATTCTGCATTGTTCTTTCATATTGAGAAATATCAGATTAACTCAGATTGTAGTGTTGGGACATGACCCTCAACTGCAGGATTTCTCTGACTGCTGTAGACATGCCTCTGTGCCCTCAATTTCCCAAGCTACATTGACCACCCCTAGGCTTGGAGATCATGGGGTATGCTAGTCATATCTTAAGGAAGCTCTCAAACTCAGCTAAAGTGAGATATTGGTCAGGGTGCAAAAAGAGGGGGGCTAACATGTTCAGCCATGCTTTCATATGACAGTATTAACATTTAAAAAATCCACAGGTCACAGACCTACAGAGAGAGCCTCAGGTTTATTCATTATTATCTCATTTTATTTTATTATTTATTTATTTTTGAGACAGGGTATCACTTCACCTACCAGGCCGGAGTGCAGTGGCACAACCATAGCTTACTGTAACCTCAAATTCCTGGGCTCAAGTGATCCTACCACCTCAGCCTCCCAGGTAGCTGGGATGATAGGTGTGAGCCTCTTGCCTGGCCTCTGTGGTTTCATTTTGGTTGACACCAAACATTTGAATGTCTGGATCAAACCACCACAAGGTTACTGATAGTCTCTAGTTTGCTCTCCTTAGATGAGTGTCTGCTGTGGGTCCAGTCAGCTGTGACCAGGGCTGCTGGAGTCTCGCAGGACCTGTGTGGTCACATTGTCTTCAGAGGGGATTGTGGCATGCCACACATTATTGGGCTTGGCTCCTCAGGTATGATGATATTCCCTTAAGAACTGTCATCATCTGCTTTTCATATTTTTCATGTGGCTTTGACTGTTCTATGTAACAAACCATAGGTCATTAAGCAAGATATTTGTTGCTATCTTCAAAAGAAGGGTGATTTTATCCCCTTCATCTCCATTTGTATTTTTATGGTTGTTGGGGCTCAGAAAACAATACCTCCAAATGAAAGCCTTAGAAACAGCCATAGAAGCAAAGTCTGTCTCCAACCTTCTGCCCTCCTATCTCTTGCCCTTCATTTTCCCTGAGGCAAGGCATGGAAATTAGAACCTCTTTTCCCTAACGCCAGTCATATAGCCTAAAAATATTCCTCTAACCTTCCCCTACATTTCAGTGTAACAACTGACCATAAAGAAATTAAGACTCTCATTTTAGGTTGGGCGCAGAGGGTCATGACTATAATCTCAGCACTTTGGGAGGTTGAGGCAGGCAGATCGCTTGAGTGCAGGAGTTCAAGAGCAGCTTGGGCAACGTCGTGAAACCCCAATCTCCTCCCAACCCAGAAATCCTCTCTTTTGAGAAAGCAGAGAAAGAAAACACATTTATTATTGAATAAGCGGTAAATCAGGATATGTTGCACATCATAGGCAATCTGCTAAGAGATGGCAAAGACAGAAGTCTCGTCCTTTTATATAACCAAGCAGATACAACCCCCTGCATGCATGTTGTCAAGATAAACAGTAACTAATTCTCAAGTAAGAAGACATGACAGTACCATTTGTCACACAGGTCATTCTGTCTTACTTTACTTGATAATTAGGGTGACCATCTGTGTTAGCTAATTTTCTAGAGGAAAAACAAATTTCATATCATTATGACAGGGTTGCTATAAAGATAGTAGTTTTGCAACATGGAGGTGTCCATCAAAGTTAGGTATTCCTGTGTTCTGTGTGAGGTAGCCCCCAGCATACATTCTTCCCTTAACTAACCAAGTGAGCATTGATAACTTACCTTCCCAGGCACCTTGATACAGAGAAGGGCCTAATAGCAGACTCCTTATAGATGCTAGACATGATAAAATTCTGATCAATATAAGTTAATAAATTGGAATTCTGACTGACTCTTCATTCTCATATGACTTTGGTTAGTGAGAGTCAGTCCCCAAGGTCCTAGTCAACATTCGATCCACTGATTGAATCAAGCCCTACAAAGACGATAACTAGTTCTGTGACAATGTGAACCCATGGGTAATGTTCCATTGCATTTTTCTCTGTATCTGTAGTACCTATTATATACCACATTCTGGATGCTGAATGAATAAATGTATATCCTGGGTGAGTATGGCAGTTCCAAGTCCTTACCCCATCCTGGTCTTTGAACAATTGAGAAGTAATATTTCAGTCTGGAGAGTGACATTCTGCTTGCATACCCTAAATTAGACAGCAGGGATTTCCCTGAAGGGTTTAGAATTGTCCTGTTTCCACAGACTTCTGGAATTTTAGGGACTAGTTTCAGTTCAGACACTCACTTTGGGGTAGGATGAAAACTGGGGGTGGGACCAGTTGCTATCAGGGAGTAATGAGGGGAGTTTAGAGAGGCCAGGCGGCCTTCCTGGGAAAATGCCTTCATATGGTCAACTGCATGTCCATGGCTGGATCCAGCTTTGGTACTGAGCATTTAGAGGCAATTTGCCACCAGGAAAGTGACAGTCTCACTAACAAACTTTTAAGAGTCTGATGCATAGATCAGAATGCCAACATACCATTTTAGTTCCTTTCATTATCTGGGATCCTTCCCTATAGCAACATGGCTGGGAAGCCAGATGAGTCATGGAATGTTGCTTGCCAAATATGGAACTGGAATGAAGCATTGGGAGGATGTATTAGTCATGGTTCTCCAGAGCAATAGAACTAATAGGATATATGTAAATACATGAGACTTATTATGAGGATTGGCTTACATGATTATGGAGGCCAAGAAGTCCCATAATCTGCCTTATGCAAGCTGGAGGACCAAAAGGTGATGTAATTCAGTCCAAGTCTGAAGACCTGAAAACCAGAAGCTCCAAGATCCTAGGGCAAGAGAAGATGCAAGTGCCAGCCCAAGAAGGAAGAGAAAATTTGCTCTTCCTTTGACGTTTTGTTCTACTTGGGCCCTCTATGGCTTGGATGAGGCCCTCCCACATTGGTGAGGGCAGATCTTCTTTACTCAGTCTACTGATTCAAATGCTAATCTCTTCTAGAAACACCCTTACAAACCCACTCAGAAATAATGTTTTACCAGCTATCTGGGCGTCCTTTAGCTCAGTCAAGTTGATACATAAAATTAACCATCACAGGATTGGAGGGACATTTACCAAGGCCTTGGGAAAGCCAGTTGGAAGTCCCTGCCCCAACATAGCAGATACTTCCCTGTTGGTATTTGTCAGATACAAATTTTCCCCAGTTCATGCCAGTTAGCCTCTGTTCCTTCTTTTTCTTTGTTCCCCTTTTAAAATTCCATACTAATCATTTGCCTGTTGTTGCAACTCTCAGACACATGACATCACATAGTTGTTAGGCCATCTTTTCATAATTAAAAATATGTCTATTTTCATGCTTTCTTGAAAAATGTCTTGTAGTTCTTGCAAGAGATTAAATTTAAGTTCTTGTAACTGGTAAGATGGCAGCTTACCAGTTATGGCACATCTTTAGACATAGTGGCACATTGTGTCTTCCTGCCATGTCAATTCTTGGAAGTCTTTTGTTTCATCTAATACTTGGCATGGGTCATTTGTACAAAATTCAGTCATTTTATACGGATTTGGTTAGTTTAATCTGTATTTCTCGGTTGTGAGGTGGCTTATGTTGCTTCCATGTGCCAATAACAAAGTTTAGGCCCAGTCGCATATGGAATTGATCATGCCCAAAAGTATCAAAATCTTAGGGTAAATAATTAGTAAAAAGTTGAAGTACAAATAGGAAGTCGTCTGAGGAATGAGATGATTAAAAAAATAAAACAAGTCCAAAAGCAAGGAGTCTCAGGTCTTCTGCCACCATCCATGAAACTGCAATAGGCTTACTTGTTAGCTTGCATGGGGGGCAACATCTCAGATCATTCTCAGTTCTTGAGAAAGCATCTTGAAGAAGGAAATCATGCTTCTGATTGCACAAAGACACCGTATGCACTAGCAGCAGTTTGAGAGGAGCTAAGTCCAGAGCATAAGTATGAAGAATAAAGAACCTGGGCTGGGTGCAGCGGCTCACACCTGTAATCCCAGCACTTTGGGAGGCCAAGGCAGGCAGATCACTTCAGGTCAGGAGTTCGAGACCAGCCTGGACAACATGGTAAAACCCCATCTCCACCAAAAAATTTAAAAAATTAGCCAGGTGTGGTGGCGCACACCTGTAATTCCAGCTACTTGGGAGGCTGAGGCAGGAGAATCACTTGAACCTGGGAGGTGGAGGTTGCAGTGAGCCGAGATTGTGCCACTGCACTCTAGCCTGGGTGACAGAGTGAGACTCCTCAATAAAACAAATAAGTAAATAAATAAATAAAAGAACGTGGAGATGATGAATAAGCAGTGACTGTGTTTTCCTGTCCTTGAGTTTCTCATTTACCTGCAGTTGGGCCCATCACAGCTTCCAGGCTCAATGCTGACGAATGTAAAAGATGCAAGACACTCAACTCTGGCCACCAGTAAACTCACTTTCCAGAGATTTTGGAACTCTGCTGTCTAGGTAATGACCCAGACCAATGAAACAGACTCTCTAGGGGTAGAACCCAGGTGTCAGTATTTTTAAAAGCTCCCCAGGTGATTCCGTTTGCAGCTAAGGTGAGAGCCAGTGGTGCAGCCTTAAGTTCTGAGAGTTACTGATGATGCTACATCCTTGTGGGTAGCCAGCACACACCCATCTCCAAATGTGTACACCAGAGATTTAAGGTGTGTTCCTTTCTACTGATATGCACCTGACTTTGGGCAGAGTCCTGCCATTTCCCTAGTTCTAGCCTACTCTTGCTTGGTTTTTCTCCAGGACCCATAGATCTCTTCAGATGCCCTTTCTTTTCTGCTTGCATTTCTGACTTTTGTATAATCTCTCACAAGTTGTGTTAAACTTCATTGATTTATTGGTTAATTTGTTCAATCAATTCTTTTAAGACTCTAAGCACTGAAAAAAAAATGTGGGGCCCTTATTTTCTTTCCCTCCACTTGTAATAGAAGTTAATATTTATTAAGCACTTACTATATAGAAGGCATTATTCTAAGAGCTTTGCAAATCTGTTGTAATATTTAATTCTAATAAAAAATCATTATCCTCATTTTACAGATGATAAAACTGAGGCAATGTGAGATGAGTAAACTCCGAAGTTACCTAGCTGTTACATGGTAGGGCCAGGACCTAAAGACAGGCAGACTGACTCTAGAGATTACACCAAGTCACACTAACCAGTAACATGAATATGAAGAAGCAGAATAATGTGATTTTCTCCATAATGACTATTTTCATGCTTTCTTGAAAAATGTCATATTCTTTAAAAAAATCTTTTTCTCATTATTTTAGTGTCCCTATTTAGTGGGTACCTTAAGCACATGCCTGTCTCTGTGCTGGGCAATCCAGCACTGCTCTGCTAACCCATGTCAGACCTCCCTCCTGCCGAATGTTGGTTTCAGTGCCATCCATACATTCAGATGTAGGGAATGGTCTTGCCCAATGAAATTTCAGCCAGAGAAGGGGGCAGGGTCTGTTTTTCCAAGGTCCACTCACCAGTGTGGGCAAATTTGTTAAGTGCTCCTTTTCTGCGGTTAACTTAGCCATGGCCACACTGTCCTGGATGTCTCAGACCCAAGACAGCCTTGATTTCTGTCTTAATGGAAAGCAATACAATCGGTCCACGTTGGCAGGAAATTTACTTTACAGCGGGGTGCTAATTGTTCAGAGCAATGGTTCTCAAAGTTGTGTGCATCGGAATCCCCAGGTGATCTAGTACAAACAAACATTACTGGGCCTTAAACCAGAGTTTCTCATTCAAAATGTCTGGAGTATGCCCTGAGAGTTTGCATTTTTGGATAAGTTCCCAGGTGTTGCCTATGCTGCTGGTCCCAAGATGCCACTCTTGAGAACAGTCTCTTCAGATCTGTGCTGCCGAAGTGTGGTTCAGATAAGCAGCATCGGCATCACCTGGGAACTTGCTAGAAATGCAGAGTCCTGGGTCACAGCCCCAATCATCCCCTACGGAATCAGAATCCATGTTTACAACAAGTTTCTGAAAATGCAATTTATATGCACATTCAAATTTGAGAAGCACAAGTTTAGATCACCTGTCTTGATCCCATTCAGGACTTTCATTGTCATACAAAAGGAAAACCTTATTTGACAGCAATATCTGAGGTAGTCATAGCGTTAAACTATATTCTGGCCACAAAAAGATGAAAGAAGATGATATGGGTGATTTGGGGCAAATTTGTCAGAACTCACTCCAATGGCTCAGCGTTATGTCCTTCTGAGACAGGAAGGGTAATGTCTTCATATTAATAGCAATTTAAAAGATTGTTAATATGCACATGCTCAATGCAGCTAATGCCAGAGGGGAAAAAAGAACTCTCTAAAATAATTTTAACTCCTTTTTATTAGTAAAACTATAGATTGGCATAAAATATTTACTCAATTTAAAGGAATACTTTGAAAATCAGAAATGAAAGCTGTTTGTTCTGGGTCATTAATGGTAAAAAGTGGGAAAAGGGGAAGCCTATTTTCACTATTAATTTTACATTTTGGAAAAAGGATAAGCAGACAAGATAAAACGCATCAAGCTTGTTTTTAAAAAAGTTTTTAAAAATGGAGATTATTGTCACTTTTCCTGTATCTTGACAAGAATGTTTCGGTTTTGAAAGTCAAAGGATGAATGATCAGTGTCCACATAAAATGAGAGAAGACGATTTGCATCCGTCAACAGTTTCTGACTTGCTGTATGTGAGAATCTTCAAGCAATATCAATAAAGCTGCCACTTCAAACTGAAAATGTGAAAATGGCAGCATTTAATAAATATTACTGAAATATAAAATCTAAGTGCTATGAAAGTATGAAACTTAATAAGAAATAACAATCTTTCTTGAGTGTTTACTATGCATCTGAAACTAAGCCAAGTGCTTTATTTACACTCTGCACAATCTCATTGAATCTCTACTGAACCCTTTTGGTTCTATGGTTGTTTGTATTTTACAGATACGGTAACTGAAGCTCAAGGACGCTTATGAGTGAATGTACATCCATAAGTACATATTTATACATGTATATTTCAGTTATAGACATTCTCTGCCCAACTTATCTCTTGAAGAAATAATTAGCTTATTTTGCCCAAATGTTGTTTGTAGGAGGATAAAGAGAAAAACCTTCAAAGATTTACAGTTGATCCTTGAACAAAATGAGTTTGAACTGAACAAGGCCACTTATATGTGGATTTTTTTCAATAAATATATTGAAAACTTTTTTGAAGTTTTGTGATAATTTGAGAAAACTCACAGATAAACCATGTAGACAAGAAATATAGAAAAAATTATGGAAAAGTTAGGCATGTCATGCATGCAAAAAATGTGCATTGACTAGTCTATCGTTTACTACCACAAAATATACACAAATCTGATAAAGTTAAAATTTATCAAAACTTAGGCACACATGTAGACTGCACATGGTGCCACTTGAAGTTGAAAGAAATGTAGGCATAAAGAATGAGTATTCACTTGTAATTATAACTGCATAAAATCATCTCCACATGAGCAGTTCATCTTTCCAGTAAATTGTATATTACAGTAAAAAGTGATTTCTCACAGTTCTCATGTATTTCTTGTCCTTGATTAGTGCAATACCATAAACCTTGGATAACATCATGAGACCCATTTAAAATGCCGTTAGTGATGCTGGAAGTGCTCCCAAGCAGAGAAAAGTCATGACATTACAAGAAAAAGTTGGATTGCTTGATAATGTGTATTGTAGATTGTGATCAGCAGCTGTGGTTGCCCTCCATTTCAAGATAAATGAATCCAGTGTAAGCGCCATTGTAAAAAAAGAAAAGGAATGTTGTAAAGCCATTGCTGCAGCTATGCCAGTGGGTGCAGAAATCTTGCACTTTTGGTGAAATACCTTTTTAAAAATTAGTTTTGTTTTTTTAAATTTTACTTTAAGTTCTGGGATACATGTGCAGAATGTGCAGGTTTGTTACATAGGTATACATGTGCCATGGTGGTTTGCTGCACCTATCAACCCATCATCTAGGTTTTAAGCCCCCCATGCATTAGATATTTGTCATAATGCTCTCCCTCCCTTTACACCCCATTCCCGACAGGCTTTGGTGTGTGATGTTCCCCTCGCTGTGTCCTTGTGTTCTCATTGTTCAACTCCCATTTATGAATGAGAACAGGGAGTGTTTGGTTTTCTGTTTCTGTGTTGGTGAAATACCTTTTTATCTCACATTGAAAATGCAGCTTTTTATGTGGATGCAGGATTGCTATAAAAAAGGCATACCTATATGCTAATATGATTTAAAAAAGCAAAGTCATCATATAACAACTTAAAAACAAAAGGAAGGTGAAGGGTCTAATGCTAGAGAATAGTGCTAGAGAATATCCAACAAAGGATAGTTTGATAGTTTTAGAGATTTTGCCTAAAAAACGTCAGGATAACAGGAGAAGCAGCTTCTGCCAACGAAGGGGCAGCAGATGAGTTTCCAGATGCCAGTAAGAAAATCACTGAGGAGAATGGATATCTTCATAAACAGGTTTTTAAAATGCAGATGAAAATGCTTTATTCTGGAAGAAAAGTGGCACAAAGGGCATTTGTTAGTAAGAAAGACATGTGAACCACAGGAAGGCAAGAAGGAATAGGCTAACTCTACCATTTTGTACAAATGCAGTTAGGTTTATGATTAGGACTGCTCTTTTTTATAAAACTGTTAACCCGTGAGCCTTGAAGGGAAAAGATCAACACCAGCTGCCAGTCTTTTGGTGGTACAATAAGAAAGCCTGGACAACGAGAACCCTTTTTCTGAATTGGTCCCATTGATGCTTTGTCCCTGAAGTCAGGAAGTGCCTTGCTAGTAAGTGACTAAACTTTGAAGTTGTTTTGATATCAGACAATGTCCCTGGCCACTCAGAACTCCAGTAGTTCAACACAGAAGGTGTCAAAGGGGTCTACTTGCTCCCAAACACAATGTTTCTAATTCAGCCTCTAGGTCAGGGGTCATAAAAATTTTTAAGGCTCATTATACACTGTACTCTATGGAAAGGATTGTCTCTATGGAAGAGAATTTGAGCGAGAGAACATCATGAAAGTCTGAAAGGCTTACACCATTAAAGATGCTATTTCTGGGATAAAAATAAGCATGAAAGTCATTAAGCCTGAAATAATTCCTGTTGAAAAAAATGGTGCCCAGGTGTTGTGCATGACTTCATCTGGATTTATGACAGAGCCAGTCAAGGAAATAATAAAAGAGATTGTGGCTATGGCAAAAAAGGTAGAAATAAAGGGTTTCAAGATATAGATCTTAGAGAAATCCAAGAGCTAGCAGATATCACATGAAAGGAATTAACAGAAGATGACTTGATGGAGATGAGTGCTTCTGAATTAGCACCAGACAATAAAGAAGAGAGGACCGAGGAAGCAGGGCCAGAAAACAAATTGACATTAGACAATTTGGCAGAGGCCTTCTAATTATTCAAGACTACTTTTGACTTAACTTATGGCATGGACTCTTCTATAATATGAGCATTGGAACTAAAGCAAACATTGGAAGTGTAGAACCCCAAATTCAGGCTCATGTGCCCAATGTGTAATTGGAGCTAAACAATGAGATATCAGTGCTTGAAGATAGAGAAAGGTTTATTCAATTTGGCTAAAGTGAGAATCCAAGAGAAGAAGATCTCTCTCAAATCCACCTTAACAAAAAGATGAAGCGTGGAGTTTTTATGCAGCTAGAGAGTAAGGGAGGGGGAGTTTCAGGGAACCCAGGGGAAAAGTCTGTGTTTCTTCAGTCTCAGATAACACCTTGAGCAGCCAGACTTCTGGGCGTCAGCAGCTGGTTGAAACATTCTTAAAGGCATTCATTCCTTCTGCAAAAAAACTTTCGACTCTGAAATTATTTTCTTTTGCTTGACAAATAGTACATTAGCAGTTTATAATTATGTTGTGGGAAAAACGGATATTGAGGAAAAAGGGAAAAAAGGGAGTGGTTAACATGTGCAAGCAAGACAGGATCTGACCAGAATTTTCATTATTTCAGTCACTAAAAATTCAGGGGTACTGAAATCTAAAGGGGCCTAGTCGTAGAAGAAGGATTGGTATCATATAGTAACATTTTAGAGAAATTAGAAAATGAAACAACAAAAAAATCAGACAGAATTAACTGTGTATTTCCATGAAGTTACATTGTGAAATGGTGTGGCTATGTCACCATCCAAATCTCACCTTGAATTGTAATAATCCCTATGTGTCATGGGAGGGACCCTGTGGGAGGTCATTGAATCATGGGAGCAGTTCCCCTATATTGTTCTCATGGTAGTGAATAAGTCTCATGAGATCTGATGGCTTTATAAATGAGTTCCCCTGCACCCGGCTCTCTTGCCTGCTGCCATGTAAGACATGCCCTTGCTTCTCCTTTGCCACCTACCATGATTGTGAGGCCTGCTCAGCCATGTGGAACTGTGAGTCAGTTAAACCTCTTTTTCTTTATAAATTACTCAGTCTTTGATATGTCTTCATTAGCAGCATGAGAATGGGCTAATACACATTACTGTTCCTGCCTCCCCTGCCTCCCCTTCTACCTCCTCCACCCCTTCTGCCTCTGCCACCCCTGACACAGCAAGACCAACCCCTCCTCTTCCTCTTCCTTTCCAGCCTACTCGGTGTGAAGATGATGAAGATAAAGACCTTTGTGATGACCCACTTCTACTTAATGAATATTATATGTGTGTATGTGTCTGTGTACATATAGATATGTGTAATTATATATGTATGTGAATATATGCATATGTGTGTGTATGTATATATGTATGTACACATATACACACACATTTTTTTTTTTACTAGGTAAAGAACTTTATTAATCTGTTTCAAACTTTATTCTCAGACTTCTTCAGCTTAATTAGCTACAAAGAGTGAATTGTATATAAGCAAAAACTGAAAAGAGCTGCAGTGTCCAAGAGGCTTGGGCTTAAAAATATTAGAAATATAGATTTTATTTTATCTGTAAACAAAACATTTTTAAAAAGCAGTCATCATATAAAACAGCAGCTACCAGTGACTTTGTCAACTTTTATCTTCTTCAGAAGTTGACTCAATTCAGTTTGCCTCATTCTTTGAAGTCTCATCAAAATTCTCCAGACGATCTAGAACTTCATCATCATCATCATCCTCTCCAGTAGCAAGTGGTGCTTTTCCATCCACAGATTGTTTGGGCAGAGTGTTAGCCAGTCTCTTTGATTTAGTCAGACCATCTGCACCACTGGTTTATGATAGATGCTGAGTAGCATTTCTGTCAGCTGCTTTGTCTCAGCATGGCCTGTCGTGGTGAAAGTGCTTGCTGCTAGCGATGCCAGAACTTTGGGGTTGTTAAAGTGAATCACTGCTCCTTGTTGTGTAAACATATTCACCTCTTCAATACCAGAGATATTGTTTACCCCTAACTTCTTTAAGGAGAGCTGAAATGATTTATCCTCTGGTGTAGCAGAGTTTATGATCAGGAAAGCCCTTATCTATAAAACCATTAACCTCTGAGCCTTGAAAGGACAAGATAAATACCAGCTGCCAGTCTTTTAGTTGTACAAAAAGGCCTGGACAACGAGAACCCTTTTTCTGAATTGGTTCTACTGCTGCTTTGTCCCTGAAGTCAAGAAGTGCCTTATAGACTGACTTTTAAAGTTCTTTTGATATTGGACAATGTCCCTCGGCACTCAGAACCTCATGAGTTCAACACCGAAGGCGTCAAAGGGGCCTACTTGCCCTTAAACACAGTGTCTCTAAATTAGACACTATCAACCACCTTTTTTTCTTTCTTTCTTTCTTTCTTTCTTTTTTTTTTTGAGACGGAGTCTCACTCTGTCGCCAGGCTGGAGTGCAGTGGTGTGATCTCTACTCACTGCAACCTCCACCTCCCAGGTTGAAGCAATTCTCCTTCCTCACCCTCCCGAGTAGCTGGGATTACAGGTGCGTGCCACCACAGCCAGCTAATTTTTGTATTTTTTTAGTAGAGATGGAGTTTCACCATGTTGGCGAGGATGGTCTCAATCTCTTGACCTCGTGATCTGCCTGCCTCAGCCTCCCAAAGTGCTAGGATTACAGGTGTGAGCCACCGCGCCCGGCCTGAACCACCTTTTTTTCTATGAGCAGTTCCTTTCTGGCCAAATGCACACTTCTGCTTGCCATTTGGTAAGTTTTTGGTTCATGATTGTTTCTTTCATCTTATCTGAGTGGAAAAGGGGCTGCACGGGGGACTAGGGTTAGCACTTGGGGAGTCTTGGGTGAGACCAGCTGAGATTAGAAGCACACGGGGAGGCAGGATAGCAGCTAAAGGAATACATTTTCTTTTCTCTAGCTACTTTATTGTAATATAATACACACAACATATGTGTTAAGTAACTATATATGTTATCGGTAAGGCTTCCAGTTAACAGTGAGGCTACTAGTAAAGTTTTTGTGGAGTTGAAAGTTATACCCACATATTTTGCTGCATGGGAAGTCAAGCACCCATAATTCCCATGTTGTTCAAGGGTCGACTGTACTTAATTTGCCTTTTATTAGAATGAAGACTGTTTCCTGAGACCCACTGTCTTGCTTTGGCCAGGACTGAGGCGTTTCAGTGTTAAAACCAAGAGGATTTCAGGACAGTTAGCCACTCTACTGAGATTTCAGGGAAGGGACACGTTCAGACTAAGCCTTTAAAATCAAATAGCTTGAGCTTTTCTCTAGTTTTACTTAATAAGTGGCTTTTATGATTAAAGGGAACTAAAGCATCCATGTGCCTTAAGGTCTATTTTTTTCCTAGATTATAAGAAACTATTTATTTATTTATTTTATTTTAAGTTCTGTGATACATGTGCAGAATGTGTAGGTTTGTTACATAGGTATACATGTGCCATGGTGGTTTGCTGCACCTATCAACCTGTCACCTAGGCTTTAAGCCCTGCATACATTAGCTATTTGTCCTGATGCTCTCCCTCCCGTCATGCCCCCTGCCAACGACAGGCCCCAGTGTGTGATGTTCCCCTCTCTGTGTCCTGTGTTCTCATTGTTCAACTTCCACTTATGAGTGAGAACATGGGGTGTTTGGTTTTCTGTTCCTGTGTTAGTTTGCCAAGGATGATGGCTTCCAGCTTCATCCATGTCCCTGCAAAAAG
>PVKP010009257.1:0-68989 GCA_004027715.1 Plecturocebus donacophilus | reverse complement strand
TCAGACACCCATCCTTTTTCCAAAAGAGGATATAGGAGAAGTGGAAGCAGACAGAAGAGGTAAGGGAGGCTATGTGGGTAACAGCCCAGCATCAGGGTCACTGTGGGCAATAGCCGGCTCTAGGGGAATCCTATGGTTATGTAGAGACTCCATGTCCTGGTGTGATAAGCAGGGTCAGAGTGACTCTGGAAGGAGAGGGGTGGGGACCCAGAGTTAGCAGTGGGGTGGAGTAGTAGAAGAAATCACAGTTTCTCCTAAGAGTCCAAAGGCCTCACTGCTTTCTATGATGGCTTTGCTCTAAGGGCCGCCTGTCTTGCAAGCCCTGGCTAAGAGGCTGCAGAGTGGCAGGAAGGATTCGCTAGAGGTCATAGGTCACTTCGGGTAGCAAGACCCCTGGCAAACTGGGCCCTTGGCCTATGTATTGATTTGTGGGATGGTGGCAGGGGCGTGGGGTCCTTCGCCCTGCCTGAATCCTCTTTGGCTTCCATGCTGTATACACTGCTGTCCCAGGAGTTCTTGTTATGGCAGGCAGTGGGGATTGGTCCTACTTTCTTTCTCTGGAAAGGAAAGCCTCCAAGAACCCACATGCTTGGGCAGCTTGAGAAGGCGTTCAACACCACGCCTGGCAGACAGGCCTTGACGCTTCACCTTGGGTCTATCCCTCTGCAGAGGGATTCAGTTCCTGACACAGGGGACTAGGGGCATGCAGAGTAAGTGAGGAGGCAGTATGGCCATGCAAGAGCCTTCATTTCAGCTTCAGTTCATAGGGAGAAATCTATGATAGCTCTATAGATGCTGAAAAGATATTTGGTAAGATTTCAAATCCACCCCTTATTAAAACTCTTAGTAAATTAACTCTGGAAAGAAACATCCTAACCTAGATAAAGGTCTGTATCAGAAACCAGCAGTTACTGGCATTCTAAAGAGTCAGATGCCGCAGGCATGCCCGTTAAAGTCAGAAACTAGCCAAGGGCATGCTATTTGTCAGCAATGTCCCAGCACTACTAACTCTTGCAGCAAGGCAGATGAGGAAGATAAGGAAGAATTCTAATATCATTATTTGTAGACAATAAAACTGCCTACCTATAAAATCTAAAAAATAAGAAAAAAAGAAAAAAAAAAAATCTTGCCCAAGTTCTCCAGCTAGAAACCGGCTTAAAAAATGTCGAGATTCAAAACAAGTTTGTTTGGTTCTACAGCTTTTGTTTTCCTTTTCTTTCCTTTAAAAAAAAAAGAAAGAGAAAGAAATCGTTCTCTGTTCTTTCACATTTATTAGCCCATTTTAGGATAGAGGTCATCCAAGAGGGAGTGTGGAAGGTATTTTGAGAGAGCTGGATGGGGTATATGCTGAATTCACCAAGCTTTATTGGAAGTTGACTGGAATGAAGGCTAGACTTAGAGACAGGAGACTCATAGAATCATTTGAAACTTCCCTTGCTACCTAGGACTTTTGCTTGTGAAGTTAGAAGGTTTGGACAAGATACTTTCTAGAGTGTGATATGGCCCTAAGGACAACACACACGTGAGGAGTAAGAGATAACCAGAGTCAGGACAGGCTGTGTTTGTCTCCAGCCTAATTGGACACCAAAAAGATGCAGGGAAAAAAAAGGGCTATGGAGAACATAAGTTGCTAGAAGTTCAATATTTCCCAAACTTATGCCTTTGGCAAACCACATAGTGATTTTCCCATATATGCATAGCTCTGGTTTTACTTAATTAAAGGAACATTTTCTTTTTATTAACAAATTATTAAAGTATAATAGCCATGCAGACAAGTGCCCCAATCATAAATATATAACTTGGTAAATCTTCAAAAAGTAAAAATTCCTATGTAACTATCATCCAGATTAAGAAATGAATACCGATACTCCAGAAGTCCTTATTCTGCCTCCCTCTAAACACCTCTTTTCTCCTCTTCAAAAGTAATCACTGCCATAACTTTAAAAATCACACACTAGTTTGGCTTCTTATTACAGAAATTTATTAAAAATGAAATTGCATGTATGTATATCTTTGTGTGCATATATATACACACATACATATATGTATACTTATTTCTGTTTTTAATACGTGTGTATATATATGTGTATATGTGTGTGTGTATTTATATAGATACACACATACATATATGTATTAGAGATAGGGTCTCACGGTGTTGTGCAGGCTGGAGGGCAGTGGCTACCGTAATCATAATACACCGTAGCCTCAAAGTTCTGGCCTTGAAAGATCGTTCTGCCTCAGCTCCCCGAGTAGCTAAGACTTCAAAAAACCACCAAACCTGGCTTTTTGAAGTTAGATATTATGTAAACTTTTGTGCCTGGCATTTTTGTTTCAACATATTGGTAGTCAGATTTATCTAAGTTTGTTGCATGCAGCAGTAATTCATTAACTTTCATTTGCTGTAGAGTATTCCATTGTATGAATACACTACAATTTATTTATTCATTCTACAGTTGAGAGCATTTATGTTGTTTCTGAAATATTGCTACTACAAATATTTTTTGCTTATTTTTTATGTGGAAGTGTAACATTTCTGTTGAGTATATATTTCTGAAGGCATTGCTGTGTATATAAAGCTGTCAAAAGGATCTCCTGATAATGTATTTTTAGAGAGTGAATTTAATAAGATCACTGCATACAAAGTAATCACACAAAAATCAGTTTTATTTATTAGTAGTAAATGACTAGAAAATTAAAGCTAAAAATATGTCATTTCAACAGAATAAAAAAAATTTGTATCTAAGAATAAATGTAATAAAAGAAGTAAAGATAAACGTATGTTCAGCTTTAATAAATACTGATAAAATCGTTTTCTAAAATGCTGTGCCAATTTATATTCACACCAGCAGTGCACGACAGATCCAGTTGCTCCACATCTTAACCAACACTTGCTACTGTCAGCCTTTTTATTTTTAGCCATTCTGATTTGGGTGCAAGAGTCTCACATTGCAGTTTTAATCTGCATTCCCATTTTGACTACCGAGGGGGAGCACCTTCATATTTAGGTAAGTCTATTTAGTGAAGTGCTGGTTCAAGCCTTTCCCCTGCCCCTCCTTTTTTTGTGCCAGGTCATCTTACTTTTTTCTAATTTATTTGTAGTAGTTATTTGTATGCTCTGGACACAAGCCCTTAGTTGATAACATGCATTGCAAATAGCTTCTCTCACTCTGGGAATTACTCTTTCACTTTCTTAAGGGTAAGTACTCTTATATAAATATTTTTAAGTTAATACAGTCCAGTTTGTCAATCCTTTTATGACTAGTGCTTTCTTTTTATCTTAAGAAATATTTTCTTAAAATATATCTCAGGGTCATAAATAAATTTTCACAATATGTTCTATATGCTTTATTGTTTACCTTTTACATTTAGGTTTACCATTCACCTGTAGTTATTTTCTGTATATGGGGTGAGGTAGGGGCAAGATTCATATTTTTTCATGTAGGATATATACTTCACTCAACCCAATTTAGTTTTAAAAATATATCCTTTCCCCTTTCTCTGCAGAGCCGTAAGTGCCCACCTACTATGCATTTGCTCTGGTTCCTTACACTGGTTCATTAGCCTATTAGCCTATTCTTGTGCAAATGCCACAGTTTCAATCAATGTAGCTTCATATTGATTCAGAATATCAGGTAGTGTAAGTCACATAACTTTGACGTTTCACAAGATCAACTTGGCTTAACTTGGTGGTTTTCAGAATAAATTTAAGAATATAAATTTTAGAATCAGCTCATCAATTTCATACCTCAATGCACACACACATACAAAAACCTTCCTGTGATTTTGTTTGGCATTATACTGAATGAATAAATCACTTTGGGAAGAACTGACATATGTATGATATTGAGGTCTTCCAATTTATGAACATGTTTTATCTCTTGTCTTCTTTGATTTCCTTAAATAATGCTCTGTACTTTTCCAGGTAAAAATGCTGTACTTCTTTTATTATATTTATTCTTAGATACAAAATTTTTTATTCTGTTGAAATGGCATATTTTTAGCTTTAATTTTCTAGTCATTTACTGCTAATAAATAAAACTGATTTTTGTGTGATTACTTTGTATGCAGTGATCTTATTAAATTCACTCTCTAAAAATACATTATCAGGAGATCCTTTTGACAGCTTGATATACACATAATGTTATCCATAATGGCAACTTTTTTTCTTCCTTTTCAACCAATTTATCTTATATGTTGGTGCAAAAGTAATTGCGGTTTTGTCAGTATTTTTTAATTACTTTTGCAGCCACATAGTATTTTATTTATTTTGCCTTTTCATCCTGACCAAGCGCTCTAGGTTAGCAGATGTCCTTGACTTGTTACCGTTCTCAAGACAAAAGCTCCCAATACTTCATCATTAAATATTTGCTGTAGGTTTACAGGTATTGTGTGTGTGTGGGTATATGTGTGTAGATACACTTTATCAGATTTGGGAGGTTTCTTTGTTTTTAATTTGCTGAGTTTGCTAGTCTTATCATAAATGAGAATTAAATTTTATCAAATAATTTTTCTGCATCTGTTAAGATGATCATATGCTTCCTTTCTTTTGTGATCTTCATGTACTGAATTAAACTGGGTTTTTCAATGTTCAACCAATCTTGTGTTTCTGAAATAAGCACAAATTGAACATTATTTTATTCTTTTTGTATCTCAGATTTTGCCTACTAATAATTTTAAATTTTTGCATCTACATTTATAAGAGAGAATGGTGTGTAATTTTTCTCGTTGTGTAGTATCTTTTACAGATTTTAGCCTCATAAATAATTTGGAATGTATTCCCTCATTTTATTCCTTCATAGACTGTATGTAAGACTGATGTTATTTCTTCATTAAATACTTATAAGAATTCATTGGGGAAGTTATCTAGGCTAGGGAATTTATTTCAAGAGGGTTTTAATTATAGACTCAATTTCTTTAAAAGTAATTTGTGTCATTTTTAAGAATTAGTGGTTGTTTTCTAGGAATTTGTACACTTTATATAAATTTTTAAATATAATGACATAATTTTGCTCATGCTGTCCTCATATATATCTTTAAATAAAGTATTTAGAACCTATGATTCCCTGTTTTATTCCTATTGTTAATTTGTGCCTTCTATATTTTTGCTGATTAGCCTTGCCAAGATCAATTATATTTAATATCAATTATATTAGTCATTTATAAAGACATTTGAAAAATGTTAAAATTTGTGAATTTCTCTGTGGTATGTTTGTTTTCTCTTTCATTAATTTCTGCTCTTCTATGAAGTGTTTTCTTACTTTTGTTTTCTTTGCATTCAATAAGTTCCTTATTTGCTAACATTTTTGTATGGTGAGAGGAACAGAGTATTGCTCTATTGCCCAAACTGGAATGCAATGATGTGATCATTGCTCACCGCAACCTTGAACTCCTGAGTCCAAGCAGTCCTCTCACCTCAGCCTCCCAAAGTGCTTATATTACACTGTGCCTGGCCAATTTCTGACTTCTTGAGATGGTATTTAGTTAAATAACTTTTAGCGTTTATTTTTTTCTAACATATACATTTAAGGATATACAGTTTTCTTTAATCATGGCTTTAGCTGTATCTCACAAGTTTTTTTATATCATATTTCATTACCATCCAGTTTGAAATATTATTTACCTTGTAACTCTTTAACTTATGCATTATGTAAAAGTGTATTGCTTAATATCCAAACATTCAGGAATTTGATTTCTTAGTTTAACTGTAGTCAAATTAAATATTTTGTATGGTTTTAAACTGTAGGAAAGTTTTGATACTTGCTTTATGAACCAGTGTGTGGTCAATTCTATTAATTGTTACTTGAGCACTTGAAAATAATTGTTAGGTTCTATATTAGTCAGCTTGGGCTGCCGTAACAAAGTAGCATAGACTGGCCAGCTTAAGCAACGGAAATTTATTTTCTCACAGTTCTGGAGACTCAGTCTCAGATCAGGGTGCCAGAGTGGTCAGGCTCTGGTGCGAGTGTAGTGTGGTCAGGTTTTGGTGAGAGTGTTCTTGTTTCCTCACATAGCCAAGAGAGACAGCAAGACTAAGAGTGAGAGCGAGAGAGAGACAGTGAGAGAGGAGTTCAAGATCTCTGCTGTCTCTTCCTACAAGGGCACTCATCCCATCTCAAGGGCCCTGCCCTCATAAGGTCATCTAACCATTGTCTTAGTTCACTTTTTGTTGCTAGAAGAAAATATCACAGACTTGGTAATTTATGTAGACGAGGAGTTAATTTGGTTTAAGATTCTGGAATCTGGGAAATCCAAGAGCAGGCACCAGTATCTAGTGAGGATCATCCCATGGCAGAAGGGCAACACATAGCAAGCAAGCCCGACTTATCTTTTCATCAGAAATCCATTTCTGTGCTAACTATTCCACTCCCAGGATAACAGCAGTAATCCACTCCTGAGGGAGGAGCTCTCATGACCTAACCACCCTTTAAAAGACCCACCTCCCAATACTATTACACTTGCAATTGAATTTCAACACGAGTTTTGATGGGAAAATTCAAACCACAGCACCTAATTAACTCCCGAAGTCTCATCTCCAAATACTATCACATTGGGTGTTAGGGCTTCAACATATGAATTTGAGGACACCTTAGTTTAGTCCATAGCAGTGGCAGTATTTTAAATAAAGTATTTTAAATACTTTATATATCATGTTGTATGAATATTTTATAATGTTACTAATTTTATTCTACTTCATCTATCAGTTACAGAGAAATATGTATTAAAATCTTCCACTATGATTTGGGATTTGTCTATTCTTGAATACGTGTCTGTTACATCATGTAAAATATATACATGTTACTAGGTACATGCATATTTAGATTTTAAGTGTATTGAGACATTGCTATTAAATAGTCTTCATTTCTAGTGATGAGACTTGTCTTACTATTGATTTTATCTATTATTAGTATAGCTGTACCATCTTTTAAAATTTATATTTTAATGGCATATGTTTTACAAACCTCTTGTCTTCAACCTTTCTTTATGTAATTATCATGTAGTGGTTTCATTTAAAAAAATCCAGTTTGTATGCTTTGAGTTATTTAATTACTTATTTCTTTATATTTATTCATTAATATATAAACAACTAATATACTTGGGCTTAATTCTCTACTACTTTACTATTGGCCTTGTAGGTGCTTCATCTGTACCATGTTCCCTTCTCACTCTTTTCTGGCCTTCTGCAGAATTAATTAATATTGTCTCATCTCTTCCATTAGCATCTTAAATAAACATTCTTTTACCATACATTTTGTGGTTATCATAGAGACTACAACATGCTACCTTGAATTTTTTTAGTCTACTATACATTAGTATTTTTATTATTTCCCAAAGAATGAAAGGTCCTTAGACTCCTTTACCTATTTACAAAGTACTGCCTTTTGTGCTATTTCTGTCATTAACTAGTTCTACAGTATATTTTGTGATTTTATAAAGGTAATATTCATGCACATTTGTCTCATATTTAAACGTTATGTTGCTTTCTGTTGCATTCTTTCCCACTTCCATATTTTTGCACCAAATCATTTTTCTTATGCAGGAATAACTCTGTAATATTTCCTTTAGTGCACGTCTTTCAATAAAAGTTACTTTACATTTTAATAATCTGAAAATAACTTTATTTCAGATATTTTTAAAGGACATTTTACTGGGGATAAAGAATTTGAAACTTACAGTTATTTTCTTTCGCACTTTGATATTCTCTCATCTTTTGACATCCACAGTTTCTGTTAAAAAGTCATTGGTCTTGTTGCAATTGAAAGCAATGTGTCTTTTTTCCTCTGGTACTTTTTTTTTGTTTTTGTCTTTATTTTCAGCAGACTGATTGTCATTCATCAGATTTAGTGTGGTTTTCTTTCTATTTATCCTGCTTCAGGCATGCTGAGCTTCTTGAATATGTGGGTTAGTATCTTTCATCAATTTTTTAAAATTATTCACATTATCTCTTCACCAACTGCTACTCACTATTCTCTCCTTTATTTCCTGGAATGCTAATTAAATGTTATTATAACTTTTTTATGCATCATATGTCTCACATTCTTTTATGCATTTTCTTTTATTTTTTCACTCCACATTTCTGTCTGGATATTTTCTATGAATCTGTCTTCTGACCCACTAATCTCTTCAGTTGTATTTAATCTGAATTCTTAAGTTTGTTGTAGGTTTTTAGTTCTAACATTTACATTTAAGTCTTAAATACGTTCTTATTCTTTCATAAAATTAATCCTTTTGCTATGTATATATTGAAAATAATAGTTATTTAAAAGTCTGGGTCTAATAACTTCAATATACAGATATCCTTGGGTTTTCTTTCTATTGTCTGATTTTTTTTGTTTCTCAATCATTTGGACATATTTCCTCATAATTTATTATTGAACAATGGAGGTAACGTATGGATCATTGTACAAATAACTTGAAGCATGGTGCACTCTTTCTTCATCTTTCCTTTGCTTCTGTCAGTTAGGTTAAGAAAAAATCATCTTAATCCTATTGATTGAGCTGATTGAAAAATGGTTTTTTTTAATTGCAAAAGTGATTCTATTTTTGGTTCTCTCTTACTCCTAAGAAGTAGCCCTTGGATTGTTTGCAGCCAGACAATAAAAATCGAAAGCCCTCCTTCTTCAGTGAATCTTGAACTCCAATTTTTGTCTCTGAAGCCTGCAAAGATTACTAAAAGTTCATCTCTCTTTTTTACCCTCTCAGCTGCCACTTACAAATCAGCATATGCCTCAAGAGGAACATGGAGCTGAAGATCAGTCTCACTCCTCTGTACTTCCCTTTTCTCCGGGATCTTATCCTTGCTTACTCATGTTGCCATGGATGAATTACTTCAAAAGTATGTTTTCCTTTTTACTCACCATTTTCAGATATAGAGAATAGGTTAAAGTGTGTTACAGTGAAGAGCCAGTGAACAGATCAGATTCTATCATTTAAATTTCATCCTGATTGACTTATTATATATCTCTCCCTCTATCTATCCCTCTGTCCATCTATCAATTAATCTTACTTTTTGATGAATTTCAAAATAAATTAAGGACATCAGGACATTTCCGTTTAAATCTTTCAGCCTGCATTTTATTAACTATGTTCTATGTTGTTTTACAAATATTTTTCATTAGACACAAAATTTACATAAAACATTTGCATAAATCTTATACTGATAAGGGTATACCCTGAACAATCCAAGCCTCTGTCATTCCAGGAAGTCCCCTAGTGCCTCTTTCTCATCATTCCTCACTCCTGCCCCATCCTCACAGAGGCAACAGGTATTATAATTTTTTGTACAGTAGGTTAGTTTTCTCTGTTGTAAAACTTCATAAAAATTGACTCGTATAAAATGTATACTTTTTTGTAAGGCTTCTTTAACTCAGTATAAAATTTTTGGAGTTCATCTATAGTACTCTGTGTATCCACACTTTGTTCCTATTTCATGCTAAGGAATATTCTATTATACAAATACATGACAGCTTGTTTACTCATTCTCCTTTGAGGGATACCTGAGATATCTGTATCCTTTGCCATGTCTCTGATCTTAGGGACAATGAATTCAACATTTCATTAGTAAATATTGAGTTAGTTTTATGGATGCTTTTTATCAGATTGCACCTTTTATCAGTTTGTGGACATTCCTTTGATTCCTGCTTTGCTGTGTGTGTGTGTGTGTGTGTGTGTGTGTGTGTGTGTGTGTGTTTATCATGAATAGGTACTGAATATTATCAAATGCTTTTCCTGAATCTATTGAACAGATTCTATGATTTTTCACCTTTATCCTATCAACAGGGTGAACTACATTGATTGAGTTTCAGTGTTAACTGACTGCATTGCTGGGATAAACTCAACTTGGTAAATATATATATATATATTTCTTTAAATTCTATTAATGATATTCATGAATATTTTGTGATATGATTTGGTTGTGTCTTCTCCCAAATCTTATCTTGAATTGTAGCTCCCATAATCCCTATGTGTGGTGGGAGCAACCCAGGGTGAGGTAATTGAATCATAGGGACGGGATTTTCTCATGCTGTTCTCATGATAGTGAGTAAGTCTCATGAGATCTGATGATTTTATAAAGAGGAGTTCCCCTGCACATGCTCTCATGCCTGCTGCCATGTAAGATCCAACTATGCTCCTTATTTGACTTTCAGCATGATTGTGAGGCCTCCCCAGTCATGTGAAGCTGTGAGTTAATTAAATCCCTTTCCTTTATAATGTATCCAATCTCAGATATGCCTTTATTAGCAGTGTGAGAACAGACAAATACAGAATTTCAGCATTTATTTATAAAATAAACTGGTCTGCAACTTTCTTTTTTATTTATTTTTCTTAGGAAGAGTAATGTCTTTGTCTCTTTGTCAGGTTTTGATATTAGGATTATACTGGCCACATATAATAACATGGGAGTTGTTTCAAGACCGAAGCTATTTCTTCCTTAAATTTTTGACAGAATTCAACAGTGAAAACATCTTTTTCTACTGTTTAATTGATGGGAAAGTTTTGATAATAAATTAATTTTTTCTAATAGGTAAAGGCTATTAAGATTTTCTACTTGATCATGCAAAAGTGTTAGTAAATTGTATTATTCAAATTATGTTTCAATTTCACCTAAGTTGTCAAATTGATTGCGTGAAATTTTTCATGAAAGTCCCATTTTCCTTTTAACCTCTGTAGACTCTGAGGTTTTAGATCTTTTATTGCCAAGTTTTTTCTCTTTCATATTTGTAGACCACTCTAGCTAGAAGACTATCAATTTTGTGGCTGTATCCAAAAAACAAATTTTTGCCTTTTATCTTCTATTTCATTAATTTCTTATCTTTGTTATTTCTTTGTTCTACTTGCTTTTCGTTTGGTCTATTCTTTTCTATTTATAAGCACAAAAGCTAAAACTTTTCCTATAGGTACTGCTTTGCCTGGATCACCTAGATTTTCCTTTTCTTTTTTTTGGAGACAGGATCTCACTACGTGGCTCAGGCTGGTCTTTAACTCCAACCCCAAGCAGTTATCCCACCTCACCCTCTCAAAGCTCTGGGATTACAGGCATGAGCTACCATGCCTCACCTGGATCCCATAGATTATGATATATTATATTTTCATTATCCTAACGGTCAGGATATTTTCTAATTTCCTATGTGAATTCTTCTTTCACCTATGTAAAGCCTAAACGTGTTGTTTAATTTCCAATTACTTTGGGGTTTCCAGATCTCCTGTTGTCATTGATATTTAATTTAACTATATTGTAGTCAGAGAATATACTCTGTGTGATTTCCTTCTTTCAGTGTACTGGGGCTTGTTTTGTGGCCCAGCATAGGGTCTATCTTGGGGAATATACCCAAGGTCGTTGATAATAATGTGTATGCCACATTTAATTACTATTCTACAAACAGTAATTAAGTCAAGGTAGTCAATAGTGTTGTCTTTATCTTAACTGATACTTAATTATTTTCTCTATTAACTTCCTAAAGAGAGTTATTAAAATGTCAAGATTTATTGGAAATTGTCTACTTCTCCTTCTATATCTGTAAGTTTTTGTTCTTTCATATGGTACCAACTGTGGCCTGCCCTCAAGATGAAAAATGTTTTTAAAACAACAAAATCATCTCCATGATCCTCCCTGTTTTGAAAAGTCAACGCCCCTCCAGAATCTGCCTGCATTTGTTCACTTTTGGCCCCCAGTATATAGTTGTTGTTTGTAGGAGAGTTGGTCTAGAAGAGCTCACTCAGCCATACTGTAAGTGGAAACTTCAGATGGCTTTTAAAAATATTGTTTCCAGGCTGGGCATGATGGCTTACATCTGTAATCCCAGAATCTTGGGAGGCTGAGGTGGGCAGATTACTTGAGCACAGGAGTTCAAGATCAGGCTGGGAAACAGGGAAATACAAAA
The DNA here is from genome assembly GCA_004027715.1 of Plecturocebus donacophilus. Lineage (NCBI taxonomy): Eukaryota > Metazoa > Chordata > Mammalia > Primates > Pitheciidae > Plecturocebus > Plecturocebus donacophilus. Next base: position 57,110 of record PVKP010009257.1, on the reverse strand, counting down.
ATTTAGCTAGATGTGGTAGCACACACCTGGGGTCCCAGCTACTCAGGGGGCTGAGGTGGCAGGATCACTTGAGCCCAGGAGGCTGAGGCTGCAGAGAGCCATGATTGTACCACTGCACTCCAGCCTGTGTGACACAGAGAGATAGTGTCTCAAAAAAATTTTTTTTCCAGCTTTTTAGGTGTTTTTGATGGAAGAATTGATAAATTACAAATTGGCCTGTATAACCATAAGTGAAAATCCCTAACAAATGTATTTTAAAGGAATTTTTGTATCTCCATGATCTGACAAAACAAATTAAATACAACTATTAAAATGTAAAATGTTTATCTATGTACCACCAAAAATAATTGTCAATAATATCATATCAGTGGCAGAAGCATTATGCTTTAGGAAAGGATATATACTTGCTAAAGTGACCAGATCACTGATGTGTGCCGTCTCATGTTTGGAAGGAATCCTGACCACCACCTATCCAAATCTGAAACCCCTACACAACAGTATTTCAAAGTGGTCTCATGCCTAAGCTCATCCAGTGACAGAGAACAATTCTTGAGCTGTGAAGGCAAAGGATTCTATTTTTGGAAATTCTGTATGTCAGAACCATCAACATTTTTTTGACTTGAAATCTGCACCCCTATAAACTCCACCCATCAGTTCTAGCTTTACTTCTTGGAGTCTTGCAGATAAGTCACACTTTCCATTTACTTCATGACCCTATAGATACCTGGATCTTTTCTACTCCCATTTATTGGATGTTCCTCGGCTCCTGGGATCCACAATGCTAATGCTAGACACTGGTGTCACTCTGTTTATGAAAAAGTAATTAGCGGGAAGACACAAGAGCTAGAAATTTATCCAAGGATTTATTGATAGCTTTATCACAGGAAAAATAAAATTAAAAATTCTAGGGGCCAGGCATGGTGACTCAGGCCTATAATCCCAGCACTTAGGGAGGCCAAGGCAGGCAGATTACTTGAGGTCAGGGATTTGAAACTAGCTTGGCCAACATAGTCAAATTTCATCTCTATTTAAAAACATAAATTAATACAACAAATGATTCGGGCATGGTGGTGCGTACCTGTAGTCCCAGCTACTTGGGAGGCTAAGGTGTGAGAATCACTTGAACCCAGGAGGCGGAGGTTGCAGTGAGCCAAGATTGTGCCACTGCATTCCAGTGTGGGCAACAGAGTGAGACAAAATGTTGGATATAGGTGATTGGGAGGAAGGCAGCAAACCCATGTACCCATGCAACAATCCTGCATGTTCTTCACATGTATCCCAAAACCTAAAATGCAATAAAATATATATATATATTTAAAAAATAGTTATATCAAAGAAACATTTCCTTAGAAAAATAGATCCTTTCATTATCTTTAATACAAAGCAAAGAAGATTAAAAAAAAAAAAAAAACAAGAAAGGGAGAAAAAAGATTTCTTCAGTTGGGAACCTGTAAAGGTCATCTATAATGACATTATTGAAAAAGAGAGTTCACCTATTTAATCATGTTTCTTCAGAAAAGACCAACCTTATGTCATCAGAAATAAGAAAGTAGCAATTACACTTTTAAAGCTGTCTTCTAACCTCAGCTGTGATTAAAATTCTTTTCTAGCTCCTACTAAAACCTTGCCTTCTGCATGTTAATATTCCCTGGTGCGACCAGTAGTTCACAACAGGAACAACATGAAGTAAATATTAAAATACACTGAAATAAGAAAGAGAGGAAAGAAGAAATGGAAGGGAGGGATTGGAAGGAAATAAACGCTTCCAGAAGGAAAACAGATGTGCCTGTTTCTCCGGGGCTGTATGAACAGAGTAGACAAACAGCAGCATCCTGGGAGTCAGGTGCGTGGGCTCCACACTCTCACTGATGAGTCTGATTATCTGTGTGGTCTCTGGCAGGTGTCTTCATTTTCCTGGGTTGTAATGACTTCCTTTGTAAAGTGAGGGGCTTGACTAGGGGAATCTCAGTTACCTCCCAATGACAGCATGTTATTTGTTCCTTGAGTGTACCTGGCAGCTAGTCTCTGTTTTCCAACTTGAGATACAGGGTGTGGACCAGTGTTCGCACTGGGCATCTCCTTCCAGTAGTGACTTCATTCTCAACTTAACCACATGAGCAAACTATGAGCAACCTGCTAACCATGAGCAAAATGCATTGTTTTTAGTTCATTATTTTCTTATGTCTAGAAGGCTATCTCTAACTTTCTTGTGTATCTCTTTTATTTGCTTTATTTTTAAGGTGTCCATACAGTCAGTTAGGGGAGATAAATATAGACGGAAAGATAATAGTTGTCTCATTTGTAAAGTTATTCTTTCTACTCACTCCAAAGGAACTAATTTCTAGCTTTTGGGCTCATTGTTGAAAACTTCTGGTCAACATTATTTTATGTAGTGGGAAAAAGAACAGTGGAATTTTCTCATCTTTGTTTGGAGGCAAAGAGGCAGATATGCTGGAGAAGTCAAATGCAAATCTGATGCCCGTGGATAGTATCTTGACAGCAGCTCCAGATTTTAAAATTAATTCAAAGGCAGGTTTTAAACGCTGGCTTGCCTTTGGAGTCTGAGCTTTAGGTGACATTTAAGTCTATGTCTGTGCTAAAGGAAGAGACATTTGCATGAGTAGACATTTGTGCCTGGATGGGATTCAAATGAAGCATAGGTAACAGAATATCAATTGCCCATAACATTCAAATCCAACATCCTGTAGTTTCTAAGCAGGCATTTACAGAGTTAATACTTACTGGAGACTCAAGGCTCAACTTTTTTCTCGTATATCTCGATATTGCAAACCCTGGTAGTTTTAATTAGTGGCCTTTTAAACTCTGGAACAAAGCCAATGGCCTGTTCCCTTGGACAAATTTCTTAACAACCTGGCACTGAGTGGCTTTGTCTAGCCTGCTTGTGGGAGCTCTTGTACCCCAGGCTGTCATAAAGAGTTACATAGGTTATGTCTGCATGAAGGAACCAGCTGAAGAGACGGGTGGGCACTGAAATCAGTTCTTCTTCCATATGCCAAGCAGTGTCCTGACATGAGCTACATTCACCTAGAAAGGGCTTTTCCCCTAGCGCACACAAAGGTCCATGGTTTCACCTGATCCTATGCTACCTTCAGTCTCCATTTCCTTCCTTGTCTCATGCCCTAGGACAACCTGGGGCCCAGGAGGGCTGGCTCTGTGGATATTGCAACCTTCCTACTGCAGGTCTTGGCACTGGACTAAGGGACAAGAGACCTGGCTCATGTCTGAGCTCCTCTGTGTGAGCTCAGGCAAGCTGCTATCTCCTCCCATGACTCAGTTTATTCATAGGTATAAAGAGGAAAATGTCACCTTTTCAAAGTGAGATGGTGCAGAGGTGACAGACAGTTGAGGTTCAAGCCTCTGTTTGCCACCCATTCATTACCTATGTATCCTTGCCCAAGTTATGTAAACTCTTTAGCCTCAATTTTCTTAATCTGTAAAGTAAAGTTAATAATGGTACCTACCTATATCTCTTTAGTCTTTACCAAAAAGCCTACAAAGTAACTGCCATTATTTCTTCCACTTGACATATTTAATAAATTGAAGCCTAGGAGAAGACAAGTAACTTGCCTAAGATCACACAGAGGAGCTCAGACAAGAACCAAGTTTCTGTCTCTTAGTCTAGTGCCAAAACCAGTACATGTTTATGTAGATAGATATAGATATGCTGGTATGGATAATACAGATATAGGTATAGATATAGACATCCATACGTTCACGTGTGTGTGCTGGTTTATGTATACATGTGTATATGTATCTGCATGCACACACATATGTGTTTGCATGTGTGTGTATATGTACCTTTATGTATGCATATACACACATATGCACGCAGTACTTTAAACAGTGCCTAGCCTATAATACTAAGATTATTAAGTACCTGATGCTTGGTGGGTACTGAACAAATGCTACACCTATTGTTATTATACGTAGAGAAAGTTTCTACCTGATAACAATTCCTCCTGTGCTGGAAGTTTGTGGTTCGAACAGACTAGAGCCCAGTGTGGTCACCCTTGAATTCTTGAGCATTATTTGCATTCTGAACTGGGGCCTGAGGACAGGCTGCTCTCAGGGTATGGACAGGAGCAGAACCGTCAGTGAATTGATTGGTAAATATAGCAAATCATCCGATGGGCTGGCTGCAGGGGGCGTGTCAGTCTGTACATGTTTATGTGTATTGGAGATAGTGGTATGCAAGCTTATTTTAACTGGAACTCATATTTTCTAGCCCTTCCAAGAACTCTTTCTAACGCTTCATGGGGACACTGGACAGAGGATCTTTAAAGTAAAAACACAGTGGCTAACTCCCTTTCTTCTGAAAAGGGTAGAGAGAGGAATATTTTGAAGGAAACATGGAGATTAGGATGAAACTTTTTTATCCCCATCCTGCTTTGTACCTATCAGTGGAAGGTGACAGCTGGTCTTGGGGACAGGAAGATGAATGAAGTGACATTTGCAGGATCTCCCAGCCTTAGATTCTGAAGGCAGGTGTGTAGGAGGTGAGTACTCAAGGGGGATTTCATCGCATGTTGCTCTTAGGCATGGCTAGCCTGGATGGGTCCGAATTAGGAGTAAGGAGACCTGGGTTCCCAACCTGCTTGGTCCAAATCCTTGGGAAGGCTGCACCTTGAGTCACTAGGATTTACTTCCCAGACATTCCCTGCCCCTTACTACCAGTAAAAGTGGTAAATGGAGGGTGTGGCCAGAAGGCTCTTCTAATCCCTAATGCCACTCCAAGTCCCCTAACAGAGTTAAAGCCTAAAATGACTTCTATACCCAATGGAAGAAATTGTGTGATGCAGACAGTTCTAGCTTTCCAGTTGGCTTTCTAGCCATGAACCTGTGTCCTGTGTCCTTTCTCCAGCAGGTCAGGGAAAGTACAAAAAGCAGGCTTTACTCTACATTGACTGCCCAGTGCTAATGGGTAGGAGCACGTCAGCCATGGAACTCGCTGGGAAACTCACCACACTTTGGATTATAGGGGTCACCTGGCTGTGTCTTGTAACCAGTTGAGACTTCACTCACAGATGTCACTCTAGGGCTACTGAAAGTAGAAGAAATCAGATAATACAAAATTTCTAACTGTATTCACATTAGTGTGTTCTTTGTTTTCTTATTTATATTCACAGTCATAATAGAAAATGAGGTTAAGTACCTTATACATGGAAAAACCAAGGAACCAAAAAGTTTAGTTACTTCCCTGAGCTCACAAAACAGTGACAAGACTGGATCTCCTTTCCCCATCTCCCTGTCTCTAACCCGGGGATAATTCTCTGGATTGCATTGCCTGTCAGAATTTCTCTGTTCTTACAGTGTAAATTTCAGCCTTAAGCTCCACCTACAACTTGCCATTTTCTTCCAAAGCATTCAAGATGTTCTTTAGCATCCAGACCCTCCCCCAAATGAAGGAAGCCACAGTGAAAACACCACTGGGTTGAGGGATTGCAAAACAAACAGCAATTCCCATAATTCAGTTCTCAGGCCCCAGCTTTCTGCTAAGGCTAACAGATCCACTCCAAAGTTTTTAGAGTCCACAGTGATCAAAAACATCTGTATATTCTGAAACATGCAAATCAACCAGTTTTTCACCCTCATCTCAACATTTGGTGGAGGGTTCAAGAGTCAGCTGGCTGGTGAGTGCACACGGCTTAGCAGATGAATGAAAGGGTTCAATTCCTCTCAAGATTTGTAGAATTTGATCTGAAATACGAAATGCCAGCATATGTGATGAGAGGGATAGCCTATCAGGTATGTTATTGTCCAAAGATGGAATTAATGGCAATGCCGTATCTATGTCAGACCCAGGTAATAAAACTTTATGGGTTCCTCCCCGTGAAATATTTTGTTTATTTCACATGGGTCTCATTGACTGTTTTTTTCCCTTTTCTTCACTTCCCCTCCCCACCCTTTTCCCTGCCCTCTTTGTCTCCTGAGGCCTATTCCCTTTGGAAATGCATTAGTTACCTAGGAAACCTTAATGTCATTTTTTTATGAGTGGAGTTTGGTGCAGTGTAAGGTTAATTTATAGGGTGGTTAAGAATTCACATCATGATTGGTGAAATAGGAGACTTTATCACAATTTCTATATCCACCTGTGTGGTAGGAATACATACCTTCCCTCTATCATTATGGGTAATTTCTTGAAACATAATTATGAATACGTATGCCATGTCACAAAATGAATTGATTCACTGTTGTTCGATGTAATTCATTATATTGCTCAATGTAAGCCCTAGAACATAATTAGCAATAACAACAAACCAATAATATATCAGGCAATCTTTTAAGAGTTGAAGGATATGGTGGAATTTCCTTTTAAATGATGAGGTGGTCCTGGGTGAGAGACAGAGAATGAGTAAGACGAGACTGAAATTCTTCGGTTCTGTCTTTCATGCATGTTGAGGTCCACGTTAGGAAGCTATATAAATTCTAAATATGTCTACTACTTCATTCTGCTAATTTCTTGCTGTATTTGCCCAAAGGGGAAAACATACATCCATAAAATTATATTAATGAAATGTGTATGGGTGGCACACAAATAATAATACACAGGCCACTCCAGAGCCAAGCTTCTTTCTAAAGACAGTCATTCCCCCAGTAGTGTGATAGTGTTTTCAGTGTAAGGAGTATCAGACTGGGATTGGCACTCACATTGTGCCAGGCATTTTGCTGAGTGTTTTAAATTAATTAGGTCCTTTGGTCCTCATATTACTTCTGTGAGATTGGTGTTATTTTCACCAACTCGAGATTGTTCTGAGAAGTTAAGAAACCTGTCCAAAAACACATGGTTACTGGGTAGGGAAGGCAGAGGGGAACCTGCTTTTCCCAGACACCAAAATCTACTCTGGCAGTGAATTCTAGGTCCTGGTCTGTTATGACGTTTTTGTTTTTCGTTATTCTGAGTTTCCTCAGTTATTAAATGTGGAATGAGGAGGTGGGCTTATAGAAGCTGATCTCTGATGTCTGTGTTCTGTTCAGAGAGTGCTGGTCCTTGGAGCAAAGTTGTGCTTTCTTAAGATGATAGAAATTTGGGGGAAGACCTGGGCTTGCTGAATAAACATAAACAAGCCACTCCATTTCTGTGGACAACTGGATCCAATTTGAAAGAAAATAATAACATCTCACAGATGACTCCAGGGCATCTGAGAGGAATTGCTACGTGGCTTGACAGCCTGTGTAGCTGTTGGTTAATAACGCTGTTGCCAGTATATGTATAGTAATGGGTGGGCAGCCAGGAATCTTTCAAGTGCGGAGGCACCAAGGTAGCATGAAGCCACCTTTCCTGACCCTTAAGCTCCAGTCCCTGTGCAAACACCTTTTGCATTCACTTTAATTGTTTGAAAAGCGGAGACTTCCAGACTCCAGTCAGCTCTAGCAGCTGTCTGGGTGGATGGGGGTGGGATGGATGGGAAGGGCAGGACCTCCCCTCAGCTCCCTCCAGCAGCAGAAGATGCAACTTGCAAATGCTTTAGGATCAGTGAAAAACGTGGCGTGTATTTCAGTAATCTCAAAAGAGAGAGAAAGAAAAGCAACGGAAGAGGACAAACATTCAAGGCTAGCTACCCGATCATCGAGGGGGAAAACCAAGCTTGTCTTTGACATGGACAGGGTCCTAGGAGGCCATTCGGTCCATTTCTCTCATTTCCTGGGTCAACATGTCACAATGAATTAACCACATACTGCCACTGCACAGGGCCCCCTCCCTCACCACACGCCGAGCCCCCACCACAGCACACAGTCCACTGGCTCAAACAGAGGAGAGCAGTGCTGTTTTTCACGAGGTAAAGGCGAAATTCAATCCCACGTTCCTGTTTTGTTTCTGTTCAGTGTTCCAACCACAGAGTGGTGCTATTGCAAAAGATAAGGGTAACCAGAAGTCATGCTCTGGAAATTTGCTTTAGGGAAGAGTTTTAAAGGGGGTTTTCAAAAACAAGATCTGGTTCCTGCTCTCAGAAATCACTTTCAGGAGTCAGGGACTTAGGCTTAGAGGCAGCAGGGAGAAAAAGAAAGTTCAGCAACCTAAAAATATAGTCGACAGATGGACAGCCAAAGTCATGGCCACGAAGTCAACTTGGAGAGGGGCAAATGCCCAGTGAATCCTAAAAGATCTCATCCTGGTGTTTCCTTAACCAGGGCTGTCTATGGGGCACGAGCTCGCAGCCAGCTTACTTTCCAGTCCTGATCTTTGCTTTTGCTATCCATACCACTATGGTCTTTCTATAGAAAAGAAAAATCTCTATTTAGAAACACGGATTTACTTAGAAGTCACAATATTCTGCAGCTTAAAAATGGCTCTACATTGTATATAATAATCTTTTTATTCTGTCTTTTCAAAAATACACCTTTCTAATTCTTTTTTTTCTGCCCACCCTGTTCGTTTAGCACCTTGCCACTCACTCTCTTGGAAGCCACAACAGAGACCTGGGGGGTGGTGTCACTCCCTAGTCTTTAGAGGCAAGACATCTTCAGGTCTGAAGTCTAAAGAAAAACACTAAAGGAAAAGGCAGTTGGCGGTGCTCAAGGGAGACTGTGTGAAAGACGCCCAGAAAAGGGCTAAGACTCTCCCTTTGGGAAACCAATCGTCTGAGAAAAAGTGCATCTTTCACCCTCTGCTCCTGTCTGGGTCTCTCACTCTTCCTCTCTCCTTCCCTCAGTCCCTCCTCCCCTCTCCCCACGAAGACACAGCACATATTTGGCAAGATTAAGGTGTCACCTCTCATATTACAAGGCCTGCTGATTGCAAGCAAAGACGGACCCACCAGCTCAGGACAAAACCCCCTGGAGTTGGAAACAATGCAAACTCTTCCTGGGATCCCCGAAAGTCTGGGCAAAGTGAGGCGGCCAGCCAGTGCAAGGCATCTGCAGAACAAATCCAAGTCCTAAAGGCACTGCTTACTGCCTTTTCTTCTTCTTCATTTCTTCTGATTTTTCAAGTTTGTTTGCCCCCCTTCCCCTTCTCCCTCCAGACTGCCAGGGACCTGGGAGCTGCCTGCAGATCAGTCCGCACATGTATTTAACCCCTTCCCTGCTGCAGCGGGAGCCAACCACCTCTTCCCTTGCAATCTTCAGGTTCCCGGAGGACCTGGAGCTTGAGAAAAGAACTCCGCCAGTGGATCTGAAACCGGGGCCTGCATCCCTCCTTTGACCCGGGCGAGAAGCTGGAGGAGGGGGGCAAGTGCGAGAAGTGGGGGAGGGCAGGGAGGCGGGCCAGATGAGAGGGAGAAAAGCAGAACCCGACAGAGCACGCCCAATCCCAACCTTCATGGTGCCGTGTGGCGGGGTGGAGGGAACGAGTCGGCAGCCTCGTCTGGCCCTGAGGAAGACGTCGACATTTTGGCACGAGGGGAGACACTGAAGGACCCTACCCTTGCGAGGAACCGCAGGAGGTGACGCCCCTGGGCCTCGGCGGGCGCTTCCGGCCGTTTTCGATGTGGCAACCCCCATCAGCCAGGATAATAATGAGGCAGGTACAATCTATCTAGTTCGCAGCCCCTAGACTCCTCCTCCCTCCCACCTCTCCATCAGACCCCCCGTTTCTCCTTGCGTCCGGTTGGTCCTGAACCGGTGGGTGCAGTTCCGGCGTTTGACCAAAATCTCAAACCATTCCAAGGTATTTGGATTTTTTGGACCTGGGCCCTAAGCGAACATGGAGTGGCTTGCTTATTAGACACCTCGCACGACAGGGCCGGGAGGAAACGGGATGCTCGCTCCCCCCCCCAGTGGCGCGTGAGTCAAAAGGCCTTGGCAGGAGATGCTGTGAGGAGCGGCTGCAGTGGCCGGGGGGAAGAGATGAGGGGCTTGGAGAGAGGGTCCGCCACGCACGGACTCGGGCGGGGGGCAAGAGGGCAAAACTCCGCTCCAGGGCTCTCGATTTCTTGTTGATCCCTAAGTGATATTTTCCCCCCACTTCTCTCGATGGCAAATGGGCGAAAGCAAGATGACTTAACTTGGTAAATTTAGAGAAAACGGCTCGGAACAAGTGGGGTCTAACGGGCAGCTAAAATTATCTCCAAATAAGAGATTCTGCCCCCTCCCCCATCCTTTCCTCGAATGAATCCGCCGGTGGGGAAGTGAGCGTCATTACTTTCTGGGCGCCACGAAGAGGTCTGTTTGTTGCTCGCCTTTCCTGCTTCTCGCGCTGTCCCCGGGTGCAGACTGGTGGGTGCTGGGCGAGTGAGTAACTGCAGGGCCCCATCCGAGTTTGGAAGGAAGGGTTTAGAAGCTGGAGGCTGGGTGAAATGGGAGGCTGCGATCCATGCCCTTCTCCCTTACACGCTCCAGCTCCCGCAAACAAGCGCAGCGCACACACACAGCCCCTCCCGAGTCCCTCGGACCACCCGCCCCCACACCCTCTACCTGGACCTCCCTTGACCGCCGGCACAGCGTCCTGGGCGCGGGTCCCCGGGAGCGGCGAGTTCGCCGGGGAGCGATTGTCCTAGGGCGTGTTCGTGTTGTGGGGTGGGGGGAGGAGTGGCGGGTGGGCTTGGTAGGGGGTGGGGAGAGATCTAGAGCTGGAAGGGTCTAAGGTTTGGAGGAGGAGTTTGCGCCTCAGACCTGATCCGCCAGAGGAAAGGGGCAGGAAAAGGTCCTAATGCCTTGTAAAAGAAAAAAGGTCAAAAAGAAAAATTTCAAGAAAAAGAACAACTGAGAAAGGCTGAAGACACTAACTTGTAACCTGTTACGATAAATCGAGTGTTTCGTTTTTTCCTGGATCTCTAAAAAAGAACTCAAGGGTGGGGGTTACTGAAGAATACTACTGATTTGGAAGTTTTTGTGGCTGTTGCTGTTTTGTTTTATTTTGTTTTGTTTTGTTTTGTTTTTCAAGAGGCAGTAGGAGAAATGACCCCTTCCCCGCCACGGGCCCCGAAGCGAGGTCCAAAGGCTCTGGGGCACCGGCGAGCGCGGCACTGCGCGGGCCGGGCGGGGGCGGGGGCGGGCGGCGCGGCGCGGAAGGGGTTAAGGCGCTGAGCGCGGAGCCATCTGGCCGGGTTGGCTGGTTATAACCGCGCAGATTATGTTCACGGGACTCAGAGTTGAAGCTCCTCTCCTACCGAACAGCTCCGCGCACCGCCCCGCGACACAGCCCGGCGCAACTACTTTCTTCTCGCCTTTCTTTCTGCCTCTCCATTTTCCCCGGCTGGGTAGTGGCTGTGGCGGGGTGGGGGAGACTTTGAATGACTGAGCTCGCGTCCACCTTTCTCTTCATGTCGACGTCCCTGGAAACGGTCACACGGATGCCATGGTTACTTTTGCCACGGTAAGGGGAGGCGGCGGGCACGTTGGGTGGGCAGGTCTGGGGATGAGGGGCCGCGTGGGGAGGGATTTTCCGGTGGACCGGCGCGGGGGCCCCAACTCCGCACCCCGCCCCACCCCCATTGCGCCGCTCTCACTCACTTTCCCGGGCTTGTGCCTTCCCCAAAGTTTGCGCTGGGATCTGCCCAGGCCGAGGCGCAACCGCAGCCACCCCTACACACACACACACACACACACACACACACACACACGCACACGCACGCACACACACACACACAGGCGCGCGCGCACACACGGACACTTCTCCACCTCCTCTCCTTCACTCTTGTCCCTCGGCTGCCCTAGAAGCTTCCCTCTGTCTGGGAAAGCGATCAGGTTTAAGGGACCTGAATTGGAAAGGATGGGGGGAGGCGAGGAGAAAGTGGGACGACGGAAGGGCAAGAAAGAGATGAAACAGAATCAACCATCCACCACCCCCAACCAACCCGTCAGCTTCTCGGAGAAAGCTCCCCGCACGTCCTATAACAAAAGGGGGTGGCAGACAGGAACCCCGGGCGGGGAGGTGCGGCCGCAGCTCCCCTGCACACGCCCTGCACCCTGCCGGCCACTGCGCCTGATTCTCAGCTCAGCCTGCACCTCCCGGGCCGGGGCGTGGGCTGGGGGAGGGGACGAGCAGCTCAGGACCCGGAACCTGGCATTCCAGTTTTGGGAGTTGGGACTCACCGCCCCACGCCGCGTACCTGCGTCGTAGTCCCCCGAAAGGTCTTTTTCAGAAAAGACCTCGCGCCGCGGGTTCCTCTTGGCCGGCGCCCACCCGGTGGCCACCCCACCTTGGGCCTTTGCGCTGATGTTGGAGCTCCCTGCGCAGCCCGAACCTTTGGGACCCGGACAGGGAGCTGCGGCCACCGGGGCCCGGTCATCTCTGGGGATCTCGCAGTTTCGTCGAGCCTGTTCTCGGACTTTCAGCTTTGGCATGGGAGGCTGGGAGACCCGGGCACCCGCGCAGCCAGCCAGGTCGGAGTTTAAAGGTCCCACGACGGACCGAACTGCCCCGTTGCCCCAGAGCTTTACTCCGCGGTGGATGCTCCTGATGAAATTTGGGACGCTTGGGAGTTGAAGGTTAGGGAGAGGAGGCGCGAGGGCCGAGGGGATGGGCTAGGGGAGTAGGATTCTGCTTGTTGCTCTCGGCTGGAGTCGGTGCGCGTCCAGGAGGCGCTGCTTTGCGGGAGTTTGGCTGCTGCGTGCCTTCGTTCGTTGTCTGCGCTTCCGATGCACTGCACTGAGACCCCTGCGTCGAACCGTGTGGGGGCTGTGGATCTTTTTTTCTGGAATCGAGGCTCGGGTGGGATTCCCGGTGGGGGAAACACCGAAAAGATCGTCTGGCCTTCGCCTCTGGCGGCGGGCGCAGGTTCTGAGTCCGATCGAAGGCCGCTCCCGGGAGCGCCGGGCTCAGAGCTAGAGAGCTTGGGAGACTGTGCGCCTGTGGACTTAGGTGTATGAAGAGGTGGGGGCGGGGGCCTGCTGAGAGGGGAGGGGAGCCTGGAAGGAGTGGGTGTTTGTCCTGGAGCCTGATGTTTGTAACTCATCTGATTATGGAGTGTGCTGAGGGACGTGCTTTTTAATAAATAGATGCCCGCTCCTACCCCGCAAAACAGCGAGAGCGAGGAAAACATGGAAGCGCTCTGTCCTAAACGTCAGGATGGGAGAAAGTTGTAACACAGAGGGGACTTTTCCAGCAGTCCTGTTTCCACAACACTCAGAAGTTCTCCCCATACTCAGCTGCCTCCTGCCTGCCCTCAATTCCTTCCTGACATGTTGCACAAAAAAGGCTGAGAGGTAGAATGCAGAGGATAAAATCCAACCGCCTCTGCCTTGGGGGTAAACACAGACGGGTATGGCGTTGGGAGTTAACGGGGTTGGAAAATAAAGCAGGCTCCGTCAGGTAAACACTGTTGAAGGAAAATAGGAAGCCTAGGGTGTTTCCCCTAGGGAGTGTGCGGGATTTTGTGTTGGTGAGACTGGAGTGTAGCCGGATTTGGAGGATTTGGTTGTGTGTGAATGGGATCTGCTTATCTATGGAGTGAGATTGTGACTACTGAGTGGTCAGGGAGGGATGGGGATGTTTTTCCAAGGTATGCGTGTGTGTGTGTGTGCGTGTGTGTGTGTGTGTGTGTGCGCGCGCGCGCGTGTGTAGGGGGAGGTGGCAAAAGTGCTGGAGTCCCATCCCTCTCTGGTGCCTGGGAGGTGTGTGTTTCTGGGGATTCTGTCGGATGGGCATCTGTGCGCTTAGCGGGAGGCAAGAGCTTGCAGGAACATAGGTGTAGCTAATGCGAAATCTGTGCCTATGAAGGGTGTCAGAGCAGGAGGAGAGGTGCAGCCTGTTGAAGACAGATGGCTTGTGCATGCCTGCACAAACACATGGAGTGGGTGTGGTGTAGGAGGGCGGCTGTGTGTGTGAGTGAAAGGTGGATGCATGTGGAAGGTTGGGCGCCTGAGGATTACCAAAGGGATGTGTGTGCGGGGCGGGGAAAGATTATCAGAGGAGCACAGGGTGTGAACTTTATGAGGGTGCACTGGGAAATTTGGCTGGAATGGCACTGGGGCATGTGGGGGTAGAAAAGTGTGAGCTCAAATCCTCTTTATGGAAAGACAAAGCATTTGTATGGAAGGACACCACGTAGGGATTGGTGTTTGCCTCCCCTCTCCTTCTTCCCCAGAGAGGAGAGAATTGGAAGAGGCTTACAATGACGGATGTACATTTAAGGGGAAAAGTCCTTGTGCATTGGCACTGGGTGAAAATGAGAAGGGATGTGTGCATAAGACTGAAGTAAGTGGAGGAATACACTATTCGTGCCTAGTGTCAGGAATGCATGTTGTATAATGTTTTGTAATGGGTTTCTTATGTAATGGGGGAATTCACTATCACCAGTTCATATTGATAATCAATTAAAGCTACTGGAGTGCCTACTGGATGCTCAGCCCATTGCTGGGTACTGGGACATGGCACACTGCCCTGGAAAAATTCCTTCTCCAGGCTCAGCTAAATGCTGCAATTTTGCCAGAAATAGACCTCAAGGCTTGTTGAGGTTTCTTCAAGATCTATAATTCAATTTCTAGAGATGTTTATGGATCTTGGGGGCCAAAGGGAAGCTGACTTGAAATATATCTGTTGTTTTGTTAAAAAGATGGGCATAAAGGTAGGAAAGATGTAGACTTTTGTGTGTTGGGAAGGGAGTTAGACAGTGTTGCTGTTTCTTGTAGGGAGTGTGGGCTGGGAATTTGAGGGTGCTGCACTTCAGGTCAGAACGTAGGTCCAGATCCCTTTGAGGATTGAGTTTTTGAGAGTGTGCAGGGCCTCCTTCATAGCTGGAATGAGATTTGATATGTGGAGCTGGAGAATAGTAAAGTCATGATCAGGGAAGAGATGGACTGGGAGTGTTTGTTCATCTTTGATGTTTTCTGGGCTAAGCGTAAAGCTAACCTGAGTGTGTGTGCATGTGTGGACATGTGCACTTTGGCCTGGACTCATGTAACTGGGAGAAAACTAGCCAGGATGGTTGGACGGGTGGACATTCCGGCTCTTGTGAAGGGGGTGCCACTATGTGTTTTTGCAGGAATTCTGTGTATCTGAGGAAGGATAAAAACTGTCTTGGATACTTGGGTGTGCATGTTCAGTGAAAAAAGGTGTACACAAAAGAAGGGCCCTAGACTTTGGGGAAAGAGAGAACGGTGTAGCTGGTCCAGTTCATACCGAGATGACTAATGAGGCAATTGGATAGGAAGAGAGTGAAGGGTGTGCTTTTATGATGCATAAATGTCTGCCTGTCTGGAACATGATGGGGAGCCCCATTTGATTAGGTTCTGACCAGGGGAGGGCATATGTGTGAGAGGACTTTATTTGACTCATGACAGTTTTGAATTCATGAAGTTACAGCTGTGCCATTTTAAGGGTCTACCTTATTTTTGAGGGGAGAACTCATCTGTGTAAGAGATAGTTCATATAGTGCTTGACTATTGGTGAGAAGATCGGGGGCAGATACTTCTGAGGTCAGGGTGGTGAAGTGGAAGACTTTGGATAGGGAATGCCATAATTCTAGTCCAGTTCTACCACTTGAGAAAAGTGTGACTTTGGTGACGTTTTTAATCTCTTTAAAGTGGCAATCTAATGACTCAGGGAGGAGGAAAGTTCACTCTTCTTTTCCCCCATCAAAACTTGGTGTGTTTAGTTGTATACAGTTGTACAAAGATGAAATGTAATGAAATACAGGTGCTAGCATGTATGTAGGTCATTGTGAAAATGGGATCTGGACCTCTTTCTCTTTACAGTGCAACTTAATCAGAAGTCATTATGCCCATAGCATCTCTACTGCTCACTCGCTGTGTAAATAAAACTTTTTAAAACTGCCTCAGTTTACTCATCCAGAAGCTGGAAGTACCCAAGACTAGATTATAGATGATGGAAATCTTTAAGATCTTTGAGCTATTCAGAGGAAAGGTAGTCTAAGAATCATTGTTATTAATGATCAGAGACAGACACTTATTTCTTAACATCAGCTATGCAGACCAGAGCACCAAAGCAAATGTGACTTGGAGAACAGCAAAAATAATAATTGTCCTTGACATATAGGCACCATTTGAATGAAAGAGGAGCAAGCCCAGCCTGCCTGGTAAGAGGAAAGCCTGGGCTTTGGGTCTTTGAAATTATTTGTGCCCAGTGCAGCAAGTTGATTACAGCCACTTTCCCCAGAGATGAAGATGGAGGTGAAGACGGGCACAGAAACCCACTGAAACCTCCAATTCCTCCCAGAAGTTAACACATGCCGTCAACTCCTGGCTCAGAGTCAGGCTCCCATCCTTGAGTTCAGTGGCCATAAATAGTCAGGAGCTAAGCTATTTCCAAGAGGCACTAAACCAATTCTGTTGCTTTTCTTGGCGAGATTGGGCCAATTAAGTTGATTGGAAGAGGTCACTGCTGATGGGTCTCACATTCCCCAGGCGGGACAGGCCAGCAGAGTTTAATTGCATAACAATTCCCATCTCTGCAGTTCCACTCCCAGATGTATCAGATGTTCAGGCCTCTCCTCTTCCCCTACATTCAGGATGCCTGAGGAAGCAGGCAGCTTCTGCAGCAAACTTCTCCAGACCGTTTCCTGAGCAGTTACAGCACTCCCACCCCAACTGGAGGGAATGTAAATCTATGCATCGCCTGAAAGTGAGAGAGGGGATGGTGGGTTGACACAAAAGATCTTTAAAGCCCACCACCCTGCCTCAAGCCTCACCAGCTGCTGTTTTACTCTTTAATGAGGCAGACAGTTTCTGACGTTGGGGATGTTGAACTAATGACCGTTGCTAGGGTTTTAGATTTAGTTTTATTTAAAATTGAGCTTGTTGGAAAAAGACCAACTGTTCTACTGGAGACAAGCCTAAGCCTTGTGTGGTGCAGCTGATAAGGTCTGTGGATGTACTTTGTGCATGGACAGGAGGGAGAGGAGACTATGGGATGTGAGTACATGCGTGCTGGGGGACACGTGAGCACAGGAGCTGCCCTGGGTAGGCAGGGGGCATTTGTAGAGCTTATGTTATGGATGGCAGGTATCTGGATGCTTGGCTCAGATTGGATTGTCATTGGGTTGCTTCCTACAGATGGGCCAGCTTGAGAAAAAGTTGGGGACACCTTTCAGATCATTCTTATATTGGGATGTTGAACTTTGAAGTATGAAGCCAGTGTAGATATTACCTCATTCTTGCCTGGATAGATTTCTAACAGGGTTGAGGCTGGACCAAAAAAGTCTTTCAGAAGAGTCATTTTAGTACCTGTGAGCACACATGTAGATGGCCCCAGAGCCTTAAAGTATTTTTTGTTGTTGCTAATAGTTTTCCATAACTCAGTCTTTTATTTTACCTAAAAATACTGAGAGGCTAGAGGTTGCACACACCTCCACATGGTCAGAATGCATTTGCTCTTCATGTCCTCATCTGTGCCACGTTCCTTCTCAAACAGGATTAACTGGGAACAGCTAAGGGCTTCCTGCAGCTCTGAGCATCCTCACAGGACAAACCTCTGACTGACTGTGGTGTCACTGAAGTAGAACAGATTTTGGCATGAAATTTGGTGTGGTCTGTTGTGATTGCTCACTTTTTAGTAATGTCTCCAGAGAAGACATTTGCTGAGCCTATTTTTTTGTGGGTTTGTTCAGTTAGGGATTTTTGGAAGATTTAAATTTCTGGAACATTCAAGGCCAGAGCTGTTGGAGAAAACAATAGCCAATAATCTCAAGAGCCCAGGCCAGGGTGACCTTCAGTAGCATGAGGCAACAGGTAGCTGACTGACTTGGAGGTATGGGACCAGGTTCAGTGACTAGGCTCTGTCACTAATTAGCTGCTGTTGTGTGACCCTGGATATTCTCTCTAGGACATGGCTTTGCCATCTGTAAATGAAGAGCTTGATTTAGAAGATCTCACAGTCCCTTTCCAGCTCTGCCACTGTAGAATTCCACAGTAGCCACATCCTCCTACCTAATCAGTGCTAATTGCCTCACTTGTAGTGCACCCTGGCACACCCTTAATGAGCTCCTGTTTTTATCTTTGGGGAGTGGCTGAGGCAAAGGCAGAAAGGCAGGCAAAGAATTTGCCAGAGTGTTTCACTTTGGCCAAGAATGCTCCAGACATTGGCTTAGCCTATACAGAATGTGCAGAGCTGAAAGGGGTGGGGTTTGGCTTTCTGATAGGCCTGGTGCTAATCATTCAGCTTCCACATGAATGTGTTTCAGTGGCAATGTCTCTGACTAAGACAAGCATCCATCTTTAAGATGATGGATGATGATGATGACAGTTAATATTTGAGTACTTACTGGGTGCTAGGCACTATTACAGATATTACATGGCATAATCTCAATACTCAAAATAATCTCATTTGTAGATGGGGGTACTTAGGTTTATGTGAGGTTAAGGGGTATGCTGATGCTCTTGGCTTTCCAGCCTGAAGCCCATGGCATCCCAAGCCTATCACCTGCCAGTCAGATTCTGTTTTCTATGTTCTCTGATGTCATCCAGATGGGAGCTGGGTCCATCACCTTCTGCAAAGTTGGTCACCTCATAGGGTAACCTGCTTCCCACCCCTAGAAGCTTCCTTTTCATGTGTAAGACAAATGTTTAGATTTTTTAGCCACCTGCTGGCAAGCATGTGTCAGATCTGTCTCAGCTTCCATTGGCCCTCCCCCTTTACTTCTTGTTCTGTTGACAAGGGAATCTGCCCTTACAGAACACGGGTATTGATTTAAGCCACAGTTGCCTCCTTGTAAACTCTATAAAATTGGAGCTGGACATCTGGTTTTGATCCACACGCCCATGAGAGGTGGTAGGTCCCAGCATTCTTGAGTCCTGGAATTGCACAGAATCAAAGTGAAAAAGAATATGAATGGAGAGCATGATGTCTCTTTAGAATTTGGAAGATGGCTTTCTTTGATAGGCTAGGGAACTCACACCATTTAGAATGGGGCCAAAGTTAAGATAGATTTTGTGCTGGGAAGTTGCAGGCCAGGGGTCGCTGCTAAAGACTGAGGGTCCCCAGGCTGTGTTTGATACAGAGCAGAGCAACTGTAGAGACCTCCAGCCAAGGATTTGCCACTGCATGCCACTCTCTGGGCAGTACCAGAAGTAGAGAAGCCAAACAGATTCTTGCGGTGGATGTTGCCCTCTTTGAAGGTTGTGACTAAAGGCTCATTCCTTCTTCCTCCTCTCCCAGTGATGGTGGGAGAGATTTCACCACCGTCACTACCACATATGCATCATCAAGGCAGTTAATGAGAGGTGACTTTGTTCTGTTCCTTACAGGTATTTGCATGTACAAATAAATGTTGAACACTAACCAAATGCCTATTATACCATAGGTACTCACAAATCATGTGTTTACTTTGCTTAAAATAACTTTTCATGTGTAGGGTGACAACTTTTTTCTTTACATGGAGTATATAGTGTTTTGAAAACTGATAGCCAGCAAGGCGTGGTGGCTCACACCTGTAATCCCAGCACTTTGGGAAGCTGAGGCGGGCAGATCACCTGAGGTTGGGAGTTCGAGATCAGCCGGAGCAACATGGAGAAACCCCATCTCTACTAAAATTACAAAATTAGCTGGGCGTGGTGGCACATGCCTGTAATCCCAGCTACTCGGGAGGCTGAGGCAGGAGAATCACTTGAACCTGGGAGACGGAGGTTGTGGTGAGCCAAGATCACACCATTGCACTCCAGCCTGGGCAACAAGAGTGAAACTCCATCTCAAAAAACAAACAAACAAACAAAACTGATAGCCAGGTTTTTGCAATTTACTTCCCCTTTCCTTCTGTTTCTGGATCTAAGACCCCAACATTTAAATATATCCTCCTTTGGCTCCAAATGATCCCTTAGGGAGTTTGTTTCAAGTTCTCAGCCTGAGATTAGCTCCATCCCATGTCTAGAGGACCTGTTCTTAATAGTTCATAAGGTACTTCCACTGGGTTCAAGAGTAAGACAAAACTCTAGAAATCACCTGCTTTCCCAACAGGTGTGTCCCATGGTGAGGAAAAACCCCAGTCCTTCTAACACCCACCTGGTTACCTTAAATAGCTTGCCACATTCCCCCTGCAGAGAGCCCAGACTAGTTGTGTGACCTTAAGCAAATCACTTTCCTTCCATGGGCCTCCTTTCTTTTCCTGGAAAAGGGAGGAATTGAACTCACTAGAGGGTCACAAGCACATGGCCAGTGTGATAGGTCACATCTTCCATGATTCTGCTGCTACCTCGGCCTCACACTGTGGCCCATGCCTGGGATTTTCAGGTATCCCTCCTGGGCTGGAGGACTTATGTGGAGAGATGTGGAGGGGTGGAGGAGGAAATTAAGTTATGTGATGCCAGATAAGTCATTGAACATATGGATGAGTGCATGTTTATGAAGCACTGAAGAAGCAAGCTTGCCAGATTCGTGGCAGATCTTGGATTGGAAGTTGGGAGTATGGGAGAGGTTTATGTGGGATTAAAATTGTCTGTGGGCAGCTGAATTCAATAAGCTAAATCAGAGAGATCCCAAACTATGAGCAGAGAGATCAGACTCCGCCTCTAACTCCACCAGAGGCTGACTACAATTTTGGGAAGGCCCTGAACCACACAAGGTCTCACTTTCTCATCTGTTAAGAGCTACTGGCTTTGATTATCTCTAAGGTCTTTCTTCCCTTATCGTTAATTAAATTGTGGGAATTGGGGGCTAGCTGAAAAATCTGGACAAATGCGTGGTTGGAGAAGGGGATACCTCAAAAAGCCTAAATATAGAAGGAAATGTTCTATACAAGTGATATATCTATTTTTTGAATTGGAGATAGCATCGGAGGATATATTCTGTACATAATGTGCTTCAAATGCTTACCCCTCCATCATCACCAGTGATACCAAAATCATCCTTCACGTATTTGCTTAACCTGGGAAGCCTCCCTGCTTTCCCCAGAGAGCCTGGGGCTCCCTTCCCAGGCTCCCGATTTTATACCACTTAGCAGCCTGTGTTTAACTTGCATTCCTAGAATACGAACTTCGCAGAGAAAGGGATCTGTTGTTTTCATTTTTGTGTCCCCCAACACCTTGAATAGTGACAGCCACAGGAATGTGTTGGGTGAATGAATTGTCTCTGTGACCACTTCTGACACAGCATGACTGGTCATCATGAGCTCAGAATGTGCAGTAGCGATGTGGCAGTGCCAGAAACTGGGCTCAGAGAGGTCGTGTACCTTGCCAGGGCTTCAAAACTGTGTTACCTTTATCTCCCTTTTGGCCTGTCCCAAGGCTAAGGTCATGAATGCTCAGTGCTTGCTTGCCAGAAAAGGCTGTTATTACTCCCTTTTAGAGACCCTTCTTCCATGTCTTAACCTGCATAGTTCCTCTGCAAACTGGGGCTCTTGGTCACAGGGAATTGGATGTCATTCCATATGCATTAGAGTAATCCCCCCTTAGACACTT
The DNA here is from genome assembly GCA_004027715.1 of Plecturocebus donacophilus. Lineage (NCBI taxonomy): Eukaryota > Metazoa > Chordata > Mammalia > Primates > Pitheciidae > Plecturocebus > Plecturocebus donacophilus. The sequence continues at coordinate 35,861 of PVKP010009257.1, read as the reverse complement.
GGAAAACAACTCAGAACACATGTGTAAAGATTATTCATTAAGCATCCTGTTCGTGGCCATGTGCTAGATGTTGGAGAAGATGCAGAGATGAATGTGGTGATGGTGGCCTTGGGGTCTGGAAACTGATAAAGGTGACAGACAGGTACAGTCACAGTGCTCCAGGGAGAACAAGGGAAGCAGGGAAGATGGAATGCAGGGTTCCCACTTCAGGTGTTGTTTTTTAGTACGAGCCATGATAAAGACTCCTGTTGGTGCAGGCGCAAGCTGGAGGGGCCAGGAATGGTCACCACTTCCACATGACAGTGGTTTTCCTGTCCCTGAAGTCCAATGGCTAGGGTGATGGATGCTCAGAGGCCATTGTGATGTGAACCCTTGGTTCTTGTGTGGAAAGTCGGGGGAACATGCGTGTTGTACAGGTGTTGGAACTTGGGGGAGGTGAAGGTGTGTGTGCTTACGGGTGTAGTTCTCAGAAGTGTCCCTGCTCGTGGCATGGTGGGAGTGAGTCCACCTCAGTCCCCTAAGCTGTGCTTCTACCTCCTGCCTGATTACACAGCCCTTCTGACACAGCAACAGACTGCCATCTACTGTCCACTTCTGTCCTTGGAGTCCCTCCTGCTCAAGGAGGCATTAATATTTTTCTCATCTGGACACCAGGAGAAACAGGCATGGAGTCCTATTTAGCAATTCATTTTAGAATTTAGAAAGAAGTCTTTAAAGAAAAAACACATCTGTCAGATGATTTTCTTCTCTGTTTGCAAAGTATTATCATAAGGGGCCACTCTGCTGCCACTGAGTCTTGCGAACCGCTGTGCTAGGTGCCGTGTAGAATACAAGAGATATAAAGTGAAGTCTTACCTTCAACCGCCTTGCAGTCTCCTTGGGAATACGGGGTAGATTTGCAGAGAAGCAGACTACAGGATGAGGCAGTAGATATTTGGTAAGAGGCATCTGGGTGGTAGGGACTACAGAGGTTTTGGGAGTTTGGAGGAAGGAGGAGCCCTTTTGGGCTGGGGGATTTGGGAAAGACAAATGTGGGTCTCCTTTTAGCAACCCCAGTGTTTGGGAAGAGGCTTTTAAGAGCCGCACGATGCTGTGAGACAGGCTGTGAACTGGAAACTCAGGAACCTGGAGGGCCTGAGGTCTAGTCCAGCTTCTGTCAGTCCTGCCCTGTGACGCAGGGCCTTGGGTTCCGTATCCTCAAAGTGAGGCTGTTGGTCTTCTTGTCATTAAGGGCCCTCCCATCTCTGACCCTGAGAGTATACCACTTTTGCGTGCAGTGGGAAGTGGTTTCCTGGTTTCCTGCTTGTCAAGAGCAATAGAGTCACTTGGATCCTGTAAGGGAAGGATACCTGGATTCAGGACCCTGTGATGATGACCCCGCACACAGCGGGAGAGGGAGAATTTCCCTAGGGGAATTTTGGGTGCTGTTAAAATACAAAATGGGGAAATGTTCCATGTGGCCTCTGCATGCTACTCCTCTCCAGAGCTTTCCTGGACTTTCCTTCCAAAAATATACGTGCATGGTGCTTTGAGTCCAAGATAGCTCCGCTAAAAGAAATTGCATTAATATTCCAGCATTGTTCATAGCTCAAATTTAAGATTTCTTCACACTGGAATTCATTTTGTGATTTTTTTATGGAGGTTTGTTTGAGATTTGAGACTTTTTGGTGGCTGTGGATTAAAATGGGGGAAAAGATTGTTTTCTATAACTCATTCACTGCTTCTCTTTTTTCTCTTTCTTAGCATTTAAACCACCACCAAGGAAATCTCCAGGGTGTTTATTGCGTATTCTTGTCTTTTGATGTGTTTGTGTGCATGACAGAGAGAGGAAAAAACAGAGGGAGAGGGGCTAGAGAGAGAGCACAAGAGATAAAGATATTTTAGATTGTGGTCTATTAGCAAGTCTAGGAAATCAAGTTGAATTTGGATTGTGTTACAGGTTGAGAGACCTCAGCTTGTCACTGTAATCCTCTGACATTTCCCTTTTACTTTTTGGCTCTGTCCAAATCAAGAATACATCTTCCCATTCCCCCATTATGTGTTTACATCTCCTTTTGGGGCAGCTATATAAAGTTACTGTCTGTCTACAGCAAGTCTCCTTAGTTCTTTGGGGGACTGTTCGACAAAGGCACAGTGAAGGATACAGCCATTAGAGAAGATCAGCTTTTGGACAAAGAGAAAAAAAGTATGTTGGGGAATTGGAGAAAGATGCCAATTGTCAATCATGTGTTTTCCTGTGGTGTACTAATGTTTGTGACTATTAACCACAGAGAGAGAACATGAGCAGGGGCTGGGACAGAGATGAAAGGGAGACTCCCCAAACCAACCCATGTGGAAAGAAAGCAGGAGTCCCCAGCAATAGACATGGAGCCAAACAACCCGGGAAGTAACTAGGAAATTCCTGGTGACCTGTGATGTGTTCTGTAATCACTGGTGAAAGTGGGAGGAGATAGGGTAAAGGTACAGGTAGAGGACATTCCATGGGAAGAGACCCCCAAGGTGAGGGAAAGCAGGGGCTTCAAGAACTGAAAGAAGTCCAGGGAGGGGGTGCACAGAGAGCAGTGTAGGATAATGTGGACTGTACGGTGGAGAGGTGGGTGGGAGCCAACCGGGAGCTTGTTTTTTTGTCCCAGAGCCATGGGCACTATGGAAGACACTGAGGACACAATTGAGCTTTTGTTTTTAAAAAGATCCCTCTGGCTGCAGTGTGACTCTTAATAAAGAGTTGTTCAGTGAAGAAAGAAATGGTTGATGGTTGGATTGATGGAAGAATTAATGAATGAGCAAACAAATGGTTGAGATGCAAAGGGAACTCAGCAAGCCTGATTTGATCTCTGGTTACTTTGACGAGTACTAGCTCCAGGGGTGATTATCTCAGCCTGGCAGGCCAGGGAGCAATGCATTCATCAGAGTGGCTCTGGGTGAGGACACATGGATTACAATATCTGATAATTTAGGGTAGTTGGTAGTGGGGAGGACCTCTGAAACTTTTTCCTTCTTCTATGCATTTCCATCCTAACTTGATTTCATTCAGGATCAAAAAAGATGGCTTTTGAAATCACATCCGAGAACATTTGAAACTGTGACGATGACTTCCTCCAGAGGGGACTGCTTGCGTGGAAGACCTTTTCATAGGCTCATCATGGAATAGGACAGATGGTAAATTTCTTGAGCCTTTGAAGTGGTCCCAGATTTCTGGACATCTGATCCACCCATAGGTGATTCCTGTGGATTAAAGAGTGTGTGTGTATGTGTGTGTGTGTGTGTGTGTGTGTGTGTGTTTAAAGTTTCAAAGTCTCCTGAAAATTACCAAGTGCTATTGAACTTTTTTTTTTTTTGGTCAGTAGTAGATATCTAGAGAATTTCTTGCAAGGTCACATTGTTTAGCATGTATAAGGAAAATGTGTGTGGCAGAGAGTCAGACTGACACCCAGCGTGCCATCCAGTTGCTTGGGAGGTGGGAATGCTCCTTGGTAAAGCCAAAGGGAGCCAAAGAGGACCTCTACTGTCTTTGTTCTCCCATGTCCTGACTATTCCAATCTCACCTTCCATTTTGAGACCTTTTAACTTTGGCTAACAGTGGTAGTTGCTCAGGATGTCATTCAGGCCAATTACATTTGAATGTCTAGAGTTGAGTCAGAAGCTCAGGAGGTGATTGCAGCGTACAGCCATGTTGAAAAGCACTAGCTGACACTACTAACCTACTCTGCCCTCCTCCCTGCCTTTTGGCAGCTTGGCCATATCTGTCCCCTCATCACCTCAGTGTACCGATGAGAACTCCTCACTTAGCTAAGGAAGTTCTGCTAAGGATGTTCAACTAATTTGGGCTGAGCCCTCCTATCCTCTACAAATCCAGCATTTGCCTCAGAAATGGGAGGCCAGGAGGACAGGACAGGTTCTTAGCAGATTCTGAAATGCTCACCATCTCTCGTCTGCTGAAGGCGGCATTATGGATGAATGGCAGGGAACAGTGGGGAGAAAGACCAGCATCCATCGGGCAAGTAACCATGTGCAGACATCTCTTTATACTTGTCATTCTAGTTCCCCCGACAACTCTCAGAAGCAGATATTATACCAGGCAGTTCTTATACCAGGCTTGCAGGTGTCATCTCCTTAGTTCCCCCAACAACTCACAGAGGCAGACATTATACCAGGCTTGACTACACAGTTTACATAATGCATTCATAATGCAAAGTGGTTTGTGATCGCTGAATGATCAGATTTCCAACACTGGTTCTCCCCGATCATTTGCATATCAGCCAGCTACCTTCCTCTAGGGTTAGCTCAGGGCTGCTGATGGCTCAAGGGGAAGCAAAGCACCTATCTCCTCTCTCTGTTCTGTGGGATTCAACAATATTGGGCTGGTCCTTCCAGGACACTCAATCTGAGGACATGTTTTAACCAATAGGCCTTTATATGGAGAAAATAGTAGTTCACTTCCTTGCCATTTCCCTATTAGAAAGCCATGGCTTCCAGGACAGACGGGGAGTAGAGGTTCAGAGAAGGAGGCTAAAAAAACAAGACCTGAAAAAGTTAAGTTTCCAACCATATATTCCCAAATTGTAAAGTGGACCATATGGAATCATCATTGTAATCCCTGGGTTTCTCATTTACAACTTTTGCAAAAGATATTACTATGTATTCTGTCAGGCATGCTGGAGCCGGATGTCTAGCACCCATTGCTGAGTGCATGCTTCAGTTAGAGCTTTGGACTTGGGATTCTCCAGACTGCTAAGTGACCTATGTGTAGTTTAGGAACATAATGCTTGGAATGAGCCACGCCAGCCTGATGTGAAGACCGCATGGTAGCCTGACAGAGCAGGCTGGGTAGTGGTACAACCATGATCTGCAGTGGTGGGCAGGGGGTGGGGACAGGCTTCTTTTGCACCAGGTACTACTGAGTGAAGTGTACATCACACAGACAAGCCCTGCTGAGAGCAGTGGAAGCAGAAAAACACAGGCCTATCTCTGTGTCTACCATGTAGGTAAGTCTCTCTTGGCTATGTTTACCTGCCGCCATTGCCCCATCCCACCCCAAATATACAGCATCACCTTCAGCTGTGGCTTTTGTTTTTTGATCAAGGGACAGTAATGTTTCTAGGAGGGAGAAGAACAATGAACAGAAGCATTTATGTATGGATACTGGACAATTTATTGTTTTTCAAAGTCTAATCTAGAACATGCTCATAAGAGACCGTGAATTGAGTAAAAAGTTGACTATAGTATTAAGGGCTATTAGGCACAATGACTGAAAGAGGTAAGAGTGATCCTTCAATAATTCCCCTATGGGATTATGCACATTTAAGGAAAAATGTTATTCAGGCTATTTCTGCCTTAGAGCTAAGCATCATTAGAGCAAAATAGAGAGAGAGAACTAACCCTTAAGCAGGAGGACCCAAGTTCTCGTTCCATTTCTGTCAGTCACTGTAGGCACAGCCTCTCAAAGTTTTAGTTTCTTCTTTTGTAAAGTGGGATAATAAACCCAACTACCTACTTAACACAATTAATGTGGGGTTTCGGATGAGATGACGTGTAGGGTCATGCTTGGCAAGCTGTAAATTACAAATATATGTTATGGTTTCAATTGATACATTCCTATGTAAATAGCACATTGCTCTGTTTGGAAGATGGCTCTTCTCCAAGTCAGGATAGGATAAAGTTCCCTGAGAAGACACTGCGGGTACCTAGTTGTTGCCAAAACATTGATTGTTTCTAGGAAGCTTGAGGAAGCACTGTAAGAAATGGGAAGAAATGTTATGGCCCTGGCTTGAAAGAATAACAATGTATCAATCTACGTATTTCTGATAATGTCATCTTGGGATAAGAGACTCAGGGTAGCTTAGTGAGGGTCATGGGCATGCACTGCACTGTAAAAATGGTGTCCAGGAATCCTGGGTTTATTTCAGTATGAGTTGCCCAGCCCTTCTGCCAACCCAGTCACCTACTTCACCCCCAGCTGCTGTTGATGAACTCTCTGCACACACTTGCATCTGTATCTGTGGAACAGAGCTCGCCTCTTACGTGAGAATAAATCTGGTTGCAAATCTAATAGATTCCCCTACCACAATGTCCCCTGCCTTTTTTGTTTACTTCATTTATAAAAATACCCTTGAAACATCCATAGTCCCATTTTGTAGATATGGTGCTTCATGTCTTTGAGATTATTAAATCCTCACACTCCTTTCTGATTGCTCTTTTCACCTCTTCTTTGGGCTTTGGCTTTTCTGTTGGTGGAGTTTGCTGTTTCTTTTCATGGTGCAGGCTCTCCTGAGTTGGATGGCTGCTAATTCTTATTGCCAGTTTATCTTCTGTGGCAGATTCTCTGACATGCCTCGGATGTGGGTTCCGTGCTTGGCTTTGGCTTGTTATATGGGCTCTCATGTCCTGAATGTTTACCTTTTTTGAAGGATTTCTCATAGCTTCTAGCCAAAGAAAGTCCCCCTTCTTATTGTCAAGCCTCGGTAGTTATAATTTTATTACATTGTTTTGGGAGTAAGGCTGGAAGAACTTGCTGATGAATGCGTGGTGGAGAGCGAGAGCAAGAAAGATGTAATGGAAGAAGGCGCTTCCTTCACCAGAAGGAATCTATGCCATTGTTCTTGCATTCCTAAGGCCTACCAAAAAGAGCTGACTTACATTACAGTTTCTGAGAGAACTATGTGTACTGTTACTAGGAGCATAAGAGAAAGAAAAATAGTCAGAATGTTCAGTATGCTTCATTTATCTAATGTGAAAAACGAACTCTGCCCAGTGACTTAAGAGGCATAAATTCTGTTTCTAAAAAAGCCACTTCTGAGTTCTTGATATGGTAAGGTATTGTTTTCTGTGCTGGAGAGGAATACAAAAATGCATGGTTCCTCATCTCCAAGAACTTATAGTACATGTAGGGAAATAAGACAGCCCTGCCTGAATAACACTCAAGATGGAAATGACTACAGCCATGGAATGCAGCACACAGAGGGCACTTGGAGTTCTAAGACTTCTGATGGGTGATTGAAGAGAGCCCTGAATCAGTGAAGCATATTTTAAGGGATGGGGATAGCACAGACAGCAAAGGGGTGGAAACAAGTGTGGAGTGTCCGGGGCTTGACCAGTATCCCTGAAAGGGAGGGAGTGTACACAGAGCATTTAAAGGAGCTCTGTCTCAGGGCAGCTTCCCTCAGCCCCTCCCAGGCATAGAGGTTTTGGGAGAAACAGTCTACTGCACACTCTCATGGCTTTTCTCCTTTTTTTCTGCTTTCAATGTGTTCTTTGAATTTTTTAGAAACTTCCCCAGGGGTCTTCTCATCTGGTCTTCATTTAACACTGTGCTCCATCTCATGGGGGTCTACGTTTTGCAGGTTGTAGTGCTTGTGATCCAGCTTCCCAAATGATTTATCTGAATTTAGCATTTGGTGTGCATTTTGCTATCTTGCTACTATCCTAGCCCTAGCAAAGAAAGGATTTACCTGGAGTATGGGCAGGGCTTCAGAGAACACCCTAACCTTCCTGACTCCCGAGTTTGCAGAGCTCTGCCAAACCTGGTCTTGAGGGAGTGAGAAATGCACTAACAAGCCATCCTCTTTGGTATCAAGTGCAGACAAATCACTTAGCCCATCTGAGGTCCGCCAACAGTAAGCTACTGGTTTTTGAAACCCCAGGATAATTCATCTGATTTCAACCCTGCATTTAGTCACTTAAAACATTCTCACACATGCATTTGCTGGCTCACGTACATACAAATATACATACATCTCTCTTTGTGCCCTTTCCTAGACTCTGATGATTTCTTCTCCTCCAGGAGGCAGGAATCCAAGACTTATAAAACATGACTTCTGGAAAGTTTTTTCTTCTGCTTGGCCAGGGTATCATTTTTTTCTGCCTTTCCCTGGAGAATCATTGGCCACTGGCCTAGTGGTTGGGGCAAGGATCAGAGGTACCTTGCATTCTGGGGTTTGTCCTTAAGGGCTGAGTGAGACTCTGCATCGGGTCTGTAGTCTGGCTCCACTCGGGTACATTAACTAATCTTTTGACTCCCAGATGGTCCAAAATGTGTGGATTTAGAGGAGCAACAGACAGCCCTTCCTCTGGGCCTCTCCAAGAACACAGTTTGATGTCTAGACACCCTTAGAGAAACACGACAGAGGAAATAATGATGGAGCAGCATGGGAACAGGTGAAACCCAGACCCCGTGCCTTGTTAAATTCCATCCTGGAGTGGAGATACCAGAAGAGCAGATATTACCTTTATTAAGTGATAGAAATGATTAGGGATTTCTCTGACTTCTTGTAGGGTTGGATAAACCCCAAAGTGAAGAGAAATTTGCTTTTTGTTTTAGCCATTAGGAAACTCAAAACCCTGCTACAGTGCTATCGGTTTAATTTTTCCCTATCACATTGCCTGTGCAACTTCTGAAAGGTTTCAGCCATTTCTTAAAATTTCCCTGCATTGTCATTCAGACAACAAGAATAGATTTCACCATTTTCCTCTCAGAATAATGGTCATGAATAATAATTATTGAACTGGGAACCATGCTCAACCCTCTGTATGTGATCTCAGGAATCCTCACAGAACTCGATTAAATAGCGATTTTATTATCTCATTTTTGCAGACAAAGCAACTAAAACTTCCACACGTTTTTTACATTGCACCTAAGATCATCTGAGGAACTACGTTTTACTTGTTTCTCTAATGTATGACCTGTTCTTTCTATGATAACGTAAATTCTGTGAGGACAGAGCTTTTTGCATCCTTGCTTCAGTGCTGTATCTCCAGCACCTGCACTACGACATGGCACCTGGTAGTTACTTAGCAAAGGTTTGTCAGATGACCAAGTAACTCACCCAAGGTGAAATGTCTAGGAAGTGGTGGCACCAAGCTTAGCATGTCTCTTTTCCGATTCCAGAGTTCAGACAGTCCTAACCACTGTCTCACACTACCTTCCTGTTTATTTTTAAACCATGTTCCTTCTCTTCAACCCCTTTCCAATGCCTTACACCTTGCTGCTGTTATTTTAAGCGCAGCCACAGTGAGCTACTGTACCCCTCTTCAGGGTAGCCTCATCCTACTCTGCCTCCTAACCATGGTCCTTAAATCAGCAGCTATGGTTAATATATTTAGTTCTTTTAATCTAATCTGAAACACAAAGCATTTGCTTCCTAAATTCGAGATTTTTGGTTTTCCTTGGATTAAGCTTAAAGCCAAAGAAGTACCACAGAACTAATTGGGGCTGTCAGAAGTACCTCTTTCTTGAACTTAGTCAGTAGGAAGTAGAAAGATAACAGCTAGGGCTTTGGGGGTCCTTCCAGAAGTCGTTGTGACATATAGCATTCTTTCGGATTGTGAAGTAAGTATCCGTTCTCACACATGTTCAACATAGAGAGTTAAGAAAATGGGAAAAGAATAAAGAGCAAAACCATCACCAGAAATACCATCAATACCCTTTGACATTCTTTCTCTGTGTGTGTGTGTCTGTGTTTCTTTGTTTCTGTGTCTATATATAGGTATTTCCTTTATTTTTATTTTTTAAATTTTATTTTATTTGTAGAGACAGGGTTGTTACTTTGTCGTCTAAACTTGTGTGTGGTGGGATGGCAATCATGGCTCACTGCAACCTGCAAGTCCTGGGCTCAAGAGACCCAGCCTCAGCCTCCAGTGTAGTTAGGACTACAGGCACGCACCACATGCCCAGCTAATTTTTCAATTTTTGTAGAGATGAGCTCTCACTGTGTTATTCAGGGTGGTCTCAAACTCCTGGCCTGAAGCCATCCTTTCACCTCGGCCTCCCAAAGTGCTGGGATTACAGGTGTGAGCTACCATGCCCAGCTCCTTTCTATAAATAAGGGGCTCACCATACTATATAAACACTTTTTACCTGGCATTTTCCAGTCACTGTTGCGTTGTATGTATCTCCCCATGCCTTTAATTACTCTTGCATAAGGTGATTTTCCGCTGCATAATATTCCATCATGTACCACACTCTTTAACCGTTTTGCTTCTGTGGCACATTTTCATTTTGGTCACACTTTTTTTTTTTTTTTTAAGAAAAAGAGAGAAAAGAAGAAAGAAAGAGTGAAAGAAAGAAAGAAAAAGAATGAAAGAGAGAAAGAAAGGAAGAGAAAGAGGGAGAGAGAACGGGATTCTTGTTCTATTGCCCAGGCTAGAATGCAGACTAAAAATGGGTATTAAAAACCTCTTTTATGCCAATAATTGTGTTTAACAATGGAGACAGGAAGGAATAGGGAATGAAAATAACAAACAAGCAGCCAACCAATATTTTATTTAAACCTGTGAAATGCTATGCAATTGCTGAGGAGTGATTTACTTCCAATTATGTGGTCACTTTTAAAATAGGTGTAATGTGATACTGAGAAAAATGTATGTTTTGTGGATTTGGGGTGGAGATTTCTGTAAATTTTTGCTAAATTTACTTGTTCCAGGCCAGATTCAAGTCCTGGATATCCTTGTTAATTTTCTGTCTCATTGATCTGTCTAATATTGACAGTGTAGTGTTAAAGTCTCCCACTATTGTTGTGTGGGAGTCTAAGTCTCCTTGTAAGTCACTGAGAACTTGCTTTATGTATCTGAGTGTTCCTGTATTGGGTGCGTACATATTTAGGATCGTTAGCTTTTCTTGTTGCATTGATCCTTTCACCACCATGTAATGTCCCCCTTTGTTTCTTGTGGTCTTTGTTGCTTTAAGATCTGTTTTATCAGAGACGAAAATTGCAGCTTCTGCTTTTTTTTTTTTTTCCTCTCCATTTGGTTGGTATGTCTTCCTCCATCCCTCTGTTTTGAGTCTTTGTGTATCCTTGTATGTGAGATGGGTCTAGATACAGCGTACCGATGGATTTTAGCTTTTTATCCAATTTGCCTGTCTGTGTCTTTTGATTGGGGCATTTAGTCCATTTAAATTTAGGATTAATATTGATATATGTGAGTTTTATACTTCCCCAACCTAGCAAGGCAGGCCAATATTCAAGTCCAGGAAATACAGAGAACACCACAAAGATATTCCTCAAGAAGAGCAATCCCAAGGCACATAATCATCAGATTCACCAGGGTTGAAAGGAATGAGAAAATGCTAAGGGCAGCCAGAGAGAAAGTTCGGGTTACCCACAAAGGGAAGCCCATCAGACTCACAGCAGATCTCTCAGCAGAAACCCTACAAGCCAGAAGACAGTGGGGGCCAACATTCAACATCCTTAAAGAAAAGAACTTTCAACACAGAATTTCATATCCAGCCAAACTAAGCTTCATAAGTGAAGGAAAAATAAAATTTTTTGTGAACAAGCAAGTACTCAGAGATTTCATCACCACCAGACCTGTTTTACAAGAGCTTCTGAAAGAAGCACTACACATGGACGGGAACAACCAGTATCAGCCATTCCAAAAACATACCAAAAGGTAAAAAGCATCACCGTAATGAAGAATCTACATCAACTAATGGGCAAAACAGCCAGCTAGCATTAATTGGTCACACTTTTTATACTACAGTTACCATCCTTTTACATATATTTGAATACAGGTATCTCTCTGATTATTCTCTCTGAATGGATTTCCAGAAGTTACCTTTCCAAGCTTGAAGATGATAACATTTTAAAGAAAGGTGGTTATTCTTGAAAGCTCTGACAGCTCTGAGTGGGGAGCCGGGGCTGATGGTTACCACAGAATAGCAGAAAGGCTCGCTAGCCAGCCCTAGTGTACCCACACATCCCCCCACCTGGGGCAACCCTGGGAACAGCACCAAGGATTATGAGAAAGACTGTCACCTCCCTTAGCTACATTAGCTGATCCTCTAAGCATATGTGATTTCTTGGTCTAATTTCCGGATTGTCTTCTCCTATCTTCTCTCCCCATGGTCTAATTTCCAGATTATCCTCTCCTATCTTCTCTCCCCACTCCCCACCCTGGCCTTATAGCTAAGTGCACATCTCACATAGAGCAGTGGAAAGAACCTTGGGACAGGAGCCAGGCTGACTTAGCTTCGAATCCCAGCTCCATCACTTACTGGCCAGGCGACTGGGTAAGATCCTGTATACGTCTCTCATCCTCAAGTTTCTCATTTGTAAAATGGGAACTTTTGCAAATCCTCATATAATACATAATAATGTAACTACCTCATGGGATTATATGAGGATTATATAACTGAACACATGTTGAATGCTTAGAACAAAGCCTGGCATATATGAAGCATTTAATATATGGTGTATTAAATTAACTTTGAACAGAATGAATTAATAACAATGATGAAGATTTTCAATATCTGTTTTCCTATTGTTTTGGCTCCCAAAGCCTGTTACAAGCATATTTAGCACTGTGGTGTACATGTGACTTAACTGCAAAGACTTTTTTTCCAGTCCCTGATACCAGCTCTCTCTTCACCTTCAGTGCTTCCTATCCTCCCACCTCCCCTTCCCTAAGAACATTGCTATTTTACAGAGTATCGGCTTTCCTCTGGTTTCCAGATCTGCCCACATGTGCACGCTTCTCTTTCCCATCCCTCTTGGACTCTCTCTCCTTATCAGTTTATTTGTTCCAGTTGGGAAGAACTGGAACCTGGTCAGCTTTTCCAGTTGGCTTTATCTGTGCACTGCATTGTAAAACTGTTCTCTCTGTTGCGTAGAAATCTCTTTGATCCATGTTTATCTGTATTCGCTCTCCCAACAGATGATTTGGGTAGCGAGAGGATTTTCTTCCCCCATTTGCCTAGTCTCATGCCCCTTCACGCTTCCCACTTGCTCAGGATCTTTTCTCCAGCTGACCACAGATGGGGGCCATCTGTCGTGAAGGTCTCTCTGGCCCAGAAGACTAGGAGTGACCCAGCACCCAAGACTTTCTGAATGGCTTGTTGACGGGGAGGAAGGAGGAAGATGTTGGAAACTGTGTAGGGTAGTTTGAGTTTCCTAGACAGATTCCAGGAGCTCTTTTGATCCAAGGTCTACATGATTTGGCTTGCGCTCTGTGGCAGGTTAACCAAAAAACGCAACCATTCATTGCCTCTTGTAGGCAACAGAATGAGGCCCTTGGGCATGGCTGGTAGCCTAAGACTACCCTTGAGAGTTGGGAAGTGTCTGAGTCTCCTGGGGCTGCCATAACAAAGCACCACAAACTGGGTGGCTTAACACAACAGGAATGTATTGTCTCACAGTTCTGGAAGCCAGAAGTCCAAGATCAAGGTTGTGGTCAGGGCCATGTTTCATCTGAAGGCCCTGGGAAGCAGCTGCCCCATGCCTTCTCCTAGCCTCTGGTATTCCCTGGCATTTCTTGGCTTACAGATGCACCTGTCAGATTCTGTGTCTTCATATGGCTTTCTCCTTCATCTCACACCATCTTCACTCGGTGCATGTCTGTGTTCAGATGTCCCTTTTTAGGAGGACATCAGCCCTATTGCATTAAGGTCCACCCTAATGATCTCCCTTTAACTTGATCACCTCTGTAAATACCTTATTTCCAAATAAGGTCCCATTCTGAAGCACTAGCACGTTAGGACTGCAGCATATCTTGGTGGTAGACACAATTCAACCCATAATGGGAAGAAAGATGTTGGGGACCTGTAACTCCTCCACACACCCACAGAGTGCAGGGTGAGCTGTGTGCTAACACATAGTCAGTTCTCTTTGGGCTGAGGAGGCCTGGGGCAGGACCCCAGTGTGGGGTCTCTGTCCACGCCAGCAACAGTAACAGCCAAGGAGGAAAGCATCTCATTTTCCTTGGCTCAATTCAGCTTTTGATGTTTTTAGCACAATGCCTGCCTTGCTCTTCCAACAATTGGGGAGTCTCTGAGAGCTGTGCAGGGAATGCAAGGATGGCCAGTAGGGAAAAGAGGGAGTAGATGGAGGGTATTGGAAAGCAGAGGGCCTGGGAGGGCAGAGAGGCCCAGAAGCTACAGCGAGCAGAGCGGCCATTGGTGGGGAGGTGCAGAAGGCTGCTTGGAAGCCCAGAGTGCCTGTCCTGGCCCTGCCACAAGGCTGCATCCCTGCAGCCTAGGCACTTCACTTCTCCAGCCTCAGTTTCTCTGTAGGTGAGACTGGGCAGTGGATGGGTGCTCTCTAGGATCCCTTCCTGGCCAGAACAGCATTCTCAGCTGGAGCCTGATGTGTGAAGCAAATGGGAGCACTGGACTCCAACCTCCTGCAGCGAGCACAGCCCCTCTTCCTGTGGAAACATCTTCCAGTGGTGCTGCCCTGCCCACAGCGTCACGCGGCCTGCATCTGGTGCCTGCCTACGCTCTTGAAACAGCCTCCACCGCTCCCCTCCCAGCTCCTGTCTCTCTGCACATGCAAGCGTGCTACTCCTTTTCATGATCCCCATTAGTATTCTTTGATGGCATACATCTGTCTTCGATCATTGTCAGCTCTGGGAGGTTTATGCCAAGCTTCTTGAGCACAGCCCACGACTGCCTGGGTTAGGTGCTGTGAGCTGGCCAGGAGGCAGGAGGATGATGTATGCAAGTCAGGGCTGGGGGCAGAAGTGCCTGGGCCTGGTCTCCTCCTGGACTCAAGGAGTCCTGTCCTAACAGAGCCCACAGCCCCCCATCCATTTGGCCTCAGTACCCCCCACAACACACACACACAGCCCCTGTGATGGAAGGGGCCCCAAGTCCTGCTCATGTCCTCCAGGATAGCTCACAGGCACCCTTGGCAGTGAGAGGTCAATGTATATTCCCTGTTTAGATGGGGGCTGGGGACAAGGAGGTGTGGCTCAGAGAAGTTCATGTCTTGCTCAGGGCACACAGCAGCTGGCCAGGAACACGCTGCTGACTCCAAGATGCTGCCTTGCAAGGAGCAGGCTTTGCCCTTCTTTTGGCCAAAGTGCCTTTCATGGATGATGAGGGCTATGCAGGGAGAAGTATCAGAAGTGAGGGTCGGTGGTTAGAATCAGGCAGCCGACAGAGTCTGAGAAAGCAGAACATTCTCTGGCAGGCTGGGGGTCATGATTGCCCATCCCAGCCCAGATAACCCTCACAGCTGTGCGGGACACTGAAGAAAAAAGAGAGCATGTTTGGGGCAGGAGAGGCAAGTGTTTGCTTATCTATGACTTCTTCCTGCAAGCGTACCGGGACCTCCAGTCGACGGTGGGCTGTCAGTCCTCAGCTGGGGTTGAGCTTTCCTTAGCAGGGAAACTTGGGATGAAATGGTTCTTAGTGGTACAGGATGCACTGCAAGCTTTAAATGCCAGTGGCATCATCCCGTTCCAGTCACCATGGCAATGAGAAACACCTTGGCACATTTCCAAATGTCCTTTGGTAGGGCAGTGACAGCCCTTTTGAGAATCACGTAGAATCACATTGGTTAACATGTGGAGAAACGAGTGGATGGTAGCCCGCTTTTGTGATTTTTGCGGCGGCCTTTAGCTTCCTTTACTCACCCCAGAAATCAGTGAGACCCTGGGAGCTGTGGACCCTCAGCCCCAGGTGGAACCCAGCCAAGAGTATTTAATCCATCCCTACTTGTGGGACCAACGGCACCTAACCACCTCAGGCAGGGTGGACCTGGCTCCTCAGAGAGCTCTTGGGGCAGAGGAGAGAAAGGGTCTGCATTCTGTTTGCAGCCCTGATTGTGAGCTCCGGGGGCCCACTTCCACCCCCACCCCCAGCCCCTGGAGCAGGCACTAGGGGTCAGAGCTCTGCTGAGTGTCTGGCTCCGGGAGCAGGGGTTTGTGTAAGATTCCCTCCCATAGCTCAGCACAGATGGGATGATGAGGACCAGATTCTGTTTCTGGGCTCTGATATTTGCCAAGACTTTTACCAGGCTTCCTGAAACAGACAGGGGAGCTGAGCGAGCTCCTGTAGGTCAAGTGATTTGGGCCCAAGTTGACCCAGAGTTCCTAAATGACTGCTGCGTAGCTACCATGAGTGTGCCGAGTGGCCCGCAGGGGCAGGTACGGGAGAGGTGCCAGGGGAGGCAGAGGGCCTGCAGAGTGGCCTCCCATCCGCACTGCCCATCCGCACTGCCCGTCCACAGGTCCACAGGCTCACAGAGCAGACGCGTCTGTACCTGGGTTTGCTCACCCGCAAGAGGAAGAACATAACATCGCGCTCCTTTTGCTGCACAGGTGTAAAATGAGAACAAAGAGGAAGCAAGAAGTGTTTTTGCATTCCAGAAAGAGCAGGAACTGTATAAAGTCATGGCATACTAGGATTTGAGGTATCAGAAGTCAGAAACTAACCGAATCTTGTCACTGCCAGGAAGTTTCAGGCTTCTGTGACTGGTGGCCACTGGTGCTCCTCTGTTCCTCCATTCCAGCTGCTACCTTGACACTCTCCTCCTCTTCACACCTAACTTCTTCAGTGGAGGCTCCATGTCCTCATTTCCTGTTCAATGTTTAACCCCCTTGCAGTCTGGCTTCCACCATCACCTTACCACAGATCTTTCTCTGGCTTTGTCTTGCCCGGCCCTTCCATGACGTCTTCTTTCTTGAAATTCTCTTTCCTTGGTAGGATACCACATGGCACACTGGTTTTTGTCCTACCTCTGTGGCTGTTTCTGCACACTTTCCTTAGCTGACTTTTGCTCCTTTATCTGATCTGGGCTCTCTTCTCTCCATTCACCCTCCATAGCCAATTCCAAGCATCCCAGGTCTCTTATATCTTATATCTCAAATGCACAATTACTTTGTGTTAGCTACAGACCCATATACCCAGCTGGATATAGATACCCCAAATGTCTTTGTAGGCTCGTAAAACTCAATGTGTGCCGAGCTGAACAGGGGCTCCTTTTGTGCCCCAGACTTTCCCAACTCCAGTGATTCTTCTCCATTGTTTTCCACCTTAATAAATGGAACCACCTGCGACTCTAGTGTGTGGTTCAGTCAGAGACTTGGAAGTCATCTCAGGTTGTCTCACTCTATCATCTGCAGGATCAGGCAGCCTCCCAGTCCTCATCCCTCTAACCTCCATAATGCCCCTGGAGTTTATCCAGGTCTCCTAGTCACTCTGCCACTGTGCTAATCAAAACCACCATCATCTCTTGCCATTCTCCACACTTTGGAAAGCTAATTGGGTCATTTTCTACTTGAAATCTTATAATGGCTCTCCAGTGCCTCTGAGTCCTTGTTTTTCAACACTGCTCACGCTCTCTCCACCTCTCTTTCATTCATACCGCATGCACCAGCCATCCTGGGTTTTGCACCTTCTGGCCTCTGAGCCACAGCACCTGGGTATGTGCCCCTACTACTGCAGCTCTCCTCTTTTCTGCCACCACACCTTTCTTGCCTGACTATTAGTACCCTGCAGTGGCCACCTGAGCATGATCGCCTCTGGGAGGTTGTCCCTAGTCCTCTGTCGTATGCTGGGGCTCCCTGCCACACACTCCCATTGCATCTGCAGTGTCCCCAGCACTCAGAATTTTTTTTTTATTGTAGCTCCTGGCTCAACAGCTTTCTCAAGAGACTCTGGACTTCTTGAGGGCAGGAACAATTCCCACTTGTTCCTAGCAGCATTCCAAACCACACCTGACGGTGTCGGGCTTATAATAAGCAGCCAATAAAGAGCTGATGAATGAATAAATGAGTTAAAACAGAAGGTATTTGCCTAGCAGAAATCTGGTATAAGATCAAAGATCAGAGCTGGGATAAGGAAAAAAACGTCCTCAGGATGGCTCTATGAGTTCCCAGAACAGGTGACTAACCCTCATTCACTTTGGCAAATGTTGATTCCATGCCACATAATCAGGCAAAAAGTTGAATGAGGTTTAATCCCTTTCCACAAGGAGCTTATTCCCTCTTTGAAAGTCCTTTAAACAAGCTCTGAAATGATTTTGGCAGGTAGACAAACTGGTCCTCGTTTCTGTGACCAGTCAGTAGGGAAAGCAAGCACACACACACACACACACACACACACACACACACACGTGCACACGCACATTGACAGACAATCTTGCTCATTCACATGGGCATGCCCAAACCCTTCATCTATTTTATAGGATGGTAACTCACTCTTTAGTTTATACTCTTGATGTGCCATGGAAAATCCCACTTGCCTTAGATCTACCATGGGGCAGGTTTGAGTATAACAACAAAGCCTGGAGCTCACTCTTTGCTGATTGGCTTACCTTTCTGTCTCTATTTTTCCCTTGGTGAGCGCTGCAGTTGTGTTCTCCTTCCTCCCATAGGTAATGCCTGGTTTGGCTTGCTAAAACCTGCTATTTCTGTACTTAGAGCTCGTCTTCTCTTCCTCTTCTGGAGTCTCAGATGGGTTGACGTCAGAGGATGAACGCCAACCACACCCTTCCTCTTTGACCCTGATAAAGTTTCTTGGAAACCCCTGTACCCAGAGGCAGCCAATTCTTGCCAGCTGAAGAGTGTCTGAGAAGAGGGCCTGGGAAGCTCAAGGCTCAGTGTCTGTCCCCAGGTCCCCCAGTTAAAGACATATCTGTCCTTCACTTTCAATGATGTTGCTGTTACTCCCCTGCTAGGGTGATACAGTGACTACCCTGCCTCCTTCCCCTCACACTCAAGCAAGAGGCTATTTCCCCGGGGTCTTATAAGCAGATTTCATCTTTTCTTGTGCTGTTTTCTTATTTCAGTTATCTTCAGGGAGGAACATGCATATTGGATCATTGCCTGGCTGTGAAATTTCATTTCCATTTCTTTACACCTGCAGTTGCAATACCAGAAAGAAAAGGCCAGAGCTCAGCGGATGTCCTAGATGCAGGTTATCAAGGTGCTGTGGCTGTTGTTTCCCAGGAAGGGCCTTGGTCCCAGAGCAGATTTTATCAGCAGGACCTTAGAGGAGCTGCGTTCTTTCAGCTGTTTTCTCTTTGGGGTCTCTGGCCTCCAGTTCTTTCTTCTCCAGCAAGTGAGATCTGTGCTCTTGGTCCACGCCTTTAAGTCTGACATTGAAAAAGCATCTGATTTGCCATTCCAGATGCTCGTCCTGATTTGCAATTTGCCCTAAAGGGTCAGCTTGTCCTCTTGCCTTTTCCCTTTTCCTGGTCCCACCTCACCATCCTCCCACTGTGGCTTCACAGAGGCAGCACTAATCTTTCACTTTTAAAATTAACAGTCTTTAATTTTTAGAACAGTGTTAGGTTCATGGAAAAATTAACCAGCTATTACAGTAGTACCATATAACTCCTCTTCCTCACGCCCCAGTTTCTTTTATCATTGGCATGTTGCATTAGTGTGATACATTTGTTGCAATTAATTAGTAAATATTGACCCATCATTAACTCAAGTTTATACCTTACGTTAAACTTTATTCTTTGTGCTAACACAGTTTTATGGGTTATGACAAATGCATAATGTTATGTATCCACCATTATAGCATACAGAATAGTTTCACTGCCCCAAAACTCTCCTGTGCTCCACCTACCCACCCCTCCTCCCTCCTCTGTCACCAATCCCCAGCAGCCACCAATCTTTTGACTGTATAGAGTTTTGCCTTTTCCAGAATGTCATAGTAGTTGGAATCATACAGTGTGAAGTGTTTTCAGACGGGCTCCTTTCATTTAGCAATATGCATTTAAGTTTCTTCCATGGAAACTTTGCTTTCATTCTTTCATCACCACAAGGCCAGTCATCCCAGGACTTTCTCCATCTCTGTCTGTTCCTTTCTAGTTCTATGTGTGCCACTGCTTGGCATAAAATAGGTACCCATTTAATGATCATTCCCTTTCCCCACCTGGGTCACCTTCCCAGGGATAACAAAAATAAAATCAGCTAAGTCAATAGCAGAGCCCCCACCCCAGATTTAACCTCATTCTTCCCTCTTTCCACAATAAACTGGATCAGAACCAGCAGCTCTGTAAGATTGCATTTCTTTGCCTTAATACCAGGCCCCAGAGAGCATTTGATTCCTTGGCAGAGAGGTGTAGGCTTAATTAATTTTTCTTCTTTTTTCTTTGAACATCTTGGAACACACACAAACACACACATTCACATTTATGCACAATTGGGTGTATGAGAATTTTAATGGCAGGTGGTGTTAGCAGTTCTTTTCTTCCTGATGCAGACCAGGGTTTTTCCATCTGGGCCTTTTAGCAGGACCTATGAATATTGACTTTCTCACCACTTGGATTTGGGTGGAGTGTGCAGAGTGGGAATGGGGGGGGAAGGTTCAAGGGAGAACTATACTTATGTATAAAGCATATGTGAAGGGAGTTTTGAAGTCATTATTGCTTCAGGATGTGCGAACTGTAATTATTTTTTAAAGTCTTGATTTGCCCAATGAGCATTTCCCAGGGTTGCTGCTCCAAGCATGACGTCTGTGCTGTCAGGAGGTCCAGCATAGTCTGATACAAGTTTAATCACTTTAAAGGGGGCCCTGGGTAGCATCTGGTCTCTAGGTTCTCAGCTGTGGTCAGTCCTGCATGCAGCAAAACATCCAGATGGATTAGATGATTAAGACAGCAGACTTAAAGTGAAAAAGGGATATTTTCCCCTTAGTCTTTCCTTTTATTATTATTTTTAAATGGTTAGCTACATGGGGTATTGTTCATTCCCGTGTTCTTTGTGCTGTCCTCAGCTCCCTGCTCAAAACAGGCAGCACTATCCTACCTAGGCCCTGAAAACAACTTCTCAGCTGTCTACTTTGTGACCCTCCAAGCCAAGCCCCATCTCCTCACCTTGTGACCCTCCAAGCCAAGCCCCATCTCCTCACCCCCTCCTGCCATGTCCTCATACACCGGCCTCTCCTTGACTTCGTTCTTTATGCTCCATCAGCAACAGCCCTCAGTTAATAATGATCATTCCAGGAAAGTATATTCAAGGGTCATATAAAACACGCCTCTGTGTGTTGAGAAGGTTTCCTATCCTCAAAGGAGTTCTCTGGATAATGAGGAAGGTTGAACTGGGACAGCCTGCATGAAGAAGCCCTTAGGAGGGAAACCTGAGGCCATGAACTATGTTGATCTAAGACCTTTATTTTGGAATAACTATTTAAAAAGAAATGTAAAGAACTCATAAGACGTGGAAAAGAAAACTAGAGAATGTTGAAAATGTCCAAGGGTTATGTGTATGATGTGTATGGGGAAATTTTTAAAGGATGTGATAGTAAACTGGATTTGTGGTAAAATGCTGTCACAGGACAACCTGTTCTTTCATTGAAGTATGTCTTAGTGCAGGAATAACAAATAAATACAGCACCTGTGCTGCCATTCTCATGTCTTTGCCTACAGCAGACATCACTAATCAATTACAACATTATTTTCCACTGTCATGCCTTTGCCCACAGCAGCTACCACTGATCAATCACAGCACTCTTCTCGTTGAGTTCCAAAGGTGTTGTAATCCTCAACATAGGTCTCTCTAAGTAGCTATATACCAATTAATTTTATTTAGAACTTGGATTGTAACCAATTTGCCATCTCCGGTTTAATGGAAAGAACATTAGGATTAGAGTCAGAATACCTGAATTTAAGCCACTGACCTACTACTTATTAATAACTAATTTTAATAATGATTCTCTAATCTCAGCTTCCTCCTCTATAATAATAAATAATGCCTATCACAGAGACTTGAGGTAAGGATTAAGTAAGATAATTTATAACACGTAAGATAATGTATGTGATGGTTCCTAGACTAGTACCTGGTGCATTGTGATAGCAATGAACTTTCCAACAAGTGATAGCCAAGTGTGAATTTGCAGTGGCACAGACACATCATGTTACACCCCAGGTATGGAACAATAGAGAGGACTTCATTCTTCTTTTAACCTCCTTAGTGAAGGCAGTTACAGAACAGCTGGACCCTCTAATTCTAACTGACGTTAGCTTCACATTCTTAAGATGCTTATTAAATCTCTCTTTCCTGAAATAATATAATGCTCCCCTGTTACCCTGGAAGGATGGAGTTAATACCCAGGTGTTATGATGTGATGGGCTTTCTTTAAGCACACACTACATGCTGAGCCGTGTGCCAAGGCCAGGCCTGCCTTAGCTCTTTGGCTCTCCAGAGCAGCTTCACTGTGACTGAAGAGAGCCAGGGAAGGGGTCTTGGTAGAACTCTTCATGTAATTCTTTTCAGGATGTTTCTCACTAACAGAGATGACAAAGCAGGGGTGATTTGCAGGCAGGAAGACAGGCTTCTTCAGAAGAGGTTTCACCATAGATTACCTCAATCCAGGGTTGGAAGACTGGAGTGGTCTGCAGGGCATCCCAGGGGATGCCTTCTTCAAGACAATATTAGACTAGGCATTGGACTCTGCCTCCAGACTGGTAAGGGGTTATTTTCAGAGCAGCAACACCAGGGAACATTTTTTGGGCAAATGAAATCCTTAAAATCATGAATTCGTACATCCTGAGATATCAGTGACTTCAAAATGCCTTTCTCAAGTTATAGATATAGTGCCTTCTGAATCAACTATCTTTTTTCTGTCAAACTGATCTGCACTGAAAGGGACAAACTGAATAAATCTCCTCCAACTGCCTTTAAATTCTCTTTGAATTCTTTGTTTATCCTTCCATTCAAATGTGGACACTTCGCAGCAAAGGTGAGCCAGGAGTATTATCTCCTTTCCTGTGGAATGAAAGAGACAGGACCCAGATGGTTCCATCAGATCAAGACTCAGTTTAATTAAATCAATGCCTGGTGATCATCTAAGTGTGTGCTACACAATGAGGGGATATTGATAGGTGTAAACGTAATCTCTGCCATCTCACAACATAGAAACTGTCACGAGAGGTAAACAAATACACAGTGGACAAGGTAAAATAGAAGAGCTACAAAAGAGATCACCAAAATATTGTGGGAGTTTGAAGGTGTCCGATAACAAAAGGCTTCATGGAGGAGGTAGCCTATGTGGCATTTGAGATCAGTCCAGCAGCAGGGTTAAAGGTATATAGGCAGAGACGGTTGGGGGTGGGCATAAGACGGACAGACAGAAGGATCCATAAGATTGAGGGTGTGGAGACAAAGAGCACTCAAGGGTGAAAATTATTAAGGATGGATTTATGTAAAGGATATGGTCTAAGAAGAATGATTCTTCTTTATAGTGAAATTACGTCTTAGAGGCAGAAGTCTGGTGCTTAGCAGTACTAAAATGTCTTCAGTATAGAGTCATCAGTATGGAGTCATTTTAGATATTTTTCAGATAACTGCATAGATCATTCAGCCATCTTTCCATTGTACCACACTACTGGAATACCAACTTGCTGTGTGACCTTAGACAAGCAGCTGACTCTCTCTGGGCCTCATATAGTTTTCATATCTATGAAATTAGGCGGTTGAATTATGACTTTGCGTAATAACGAAAATGTGATAAAAATAAATCATTTATTAATTTTTCTTTTTTAATACTGCCTCTTTGAAATGGGAGTGGGAATAAAATGGTATTTGTTTCCACATGAAAATAAAAGCCAGAGGGCCAATTCTGGAAGTGGCTTGAGCTGTGCTTTCTCTGTTTTTCTGCACTGGCCCAGTATGCTTTACACTGGTGTAACTAACTCCCTGGAAAGAAACGCAGGTAGACAGCATAACTGTTCCTTCCTATCTGAGAGGCCCCAACAGATTCTACACTGCAGGACCACCAATTTGGAATTTCAGCTCAGTCTGGCAAATACTTTTGACTGGTTCCTGTGGTAGGCTTGTGGTGGGCTTATGTGGGGTAGAGATGCCTGCCAATCTAAGGCCGGCAGATAGACATGGAAGGAGCGGTGGTTTCCAGACCTGATGTTTATCAGAGTCACCGTGGAATAATTTTTTAGGATACACACAGCCCCCCAACTTGACAATGATTGGACTTTCAATTTTTCAACTTTATATTGGTGCCAAAGTGATGTGCATTCATTATGCTTCTCAACTTACAATGGGGTTATGTGAAATAAATCCATGATTAGTTGAAGATACCGTCAATCAAAAATGCACTTTTGACTTACAGTATTTTCAACTTAGGAGGCGTCATAGGTTGAGGAGCATCTACACAGATGCCTAAGCCCCGTCCCTTGATGATGACGACCCAGTGAGCCTGGGTGGGGCCTGAGAATCTGCATACTAACTGTTGCAGGTGAGTGTGGTACAGGGCCAAGCTTTGGAACCTCTGATCTAGAGAATATTCTGTCATCACTGCTCAGAGTGACCGTGTTCTCTCTTATTGCACTTACATGAATTCATATGAATTCAGTATTACTTGAGTAAATTATGATTAGATTAATTTATTGAGTATCCTATGTGCTTGATATAGCTGTTACATCTCAGGGTTGGAGGGTAGAGGTGAAGCATATAAGCCAGACTGTGTTAAGATCTTCACTTCTGAGCACCTGAACAACTGGCAGCCTCATTAGGAAGGCAAGTCGTTCACATGTGAAATGACATCATCATCATCTTCTTCATTCTCTTTAGCTTTCATTTAATACTCATATTTTATCAGTAAAGACTGAAAAGAGCCCCCTAAGGCAGACAGGTCAGCTGTTGTTATCTCTTTTTTCCAGATGCGGAGGCTGAGACTCAGAGAGGCGAATCCATATGTCCCGGCTCACATCTCCCACCCTCAGTTCGGGCTTCTCCCCACTTCATGAGAGAAGCATCCCCTTCCTTCCCAGAGCAGTGGGCTCTGGAGCTAGGAGAGGCCATTGTGGGCTGGGTTTTGGGGGACAGCTTCAGGGAGAGCCAGATTCAAGGTGATAGAGAACTCTGGCTGCAGCCTGTTGCCAAGAATAGGGCAGCTGACACAGCTTTGATCTGGAATGATTCCTGGTGCTGGGAATGAGGTTTTTTATATCTGGATTCTCAGGTAGTAACACCATGACAACATGTGTTTGTGTTATTTCATCTGCACAGCATTCACATGCAGCAGAGAGAAGGCAGTTTATTCCCCAGAAGTTTACCAGTGGGAAATTGAGGTCACAGATAGGACTTTCCTAAATGAAGGGAACTACTATTTATTGGATGCCTCCCATCTGCCAAGCAGTGTGCACAGCAGGCATATATCATGAAATGCCTCATTTATTCCTCATAACTGTAGCCTGATTTTACATTTGGCAAACCTGAGGCTTACAGAAATCCTGTGGCTTGCACTCAGACTGCTGATGGCCACGCAAGCCTTTGAGCTTGTCTGATTTCCAGGTCCCCATCCCCACCA
Organism: Plecturocebus donacophilus; assembly: GCA_004027715.1. Classification (NCBI taxonomy): domain Eukaryota; kingdom Metazoa; phylum Chordata; class Mammalia; order Primates; family Pitheciidae; genus Plecturocebus; species Plecturocebus donacophilus. Next base: position 10,864 of record PVKP010009257.1, on the reverse strand, counting down.
CACCATGCTGTCTAGCTCACCTGGTGGAACTGGATCCTCTGAGTCCCAGGCCAGGGATCCTGTTGAGCTGCTCCATCAAGGAAACCATAGCAGTAGCAGCTCCACCAAGGACTTGGCATCTATCTTACTGCAGCATCCATGCCTGTCTAATAGAACCATGAACCAGGAGTAGGTACTCAAGAAACATTTCCACCAGAAACTTCTCCTTTTAGCTCCCCATTGAGTCTCAGAGATCTGATAGGAATTGCTCAAGGCCACTCAACTTGTAAGTGGTAGAGCTGGGACTAAAGTGCAGGTCTCCCAACTTTCAGCCTCCCTGGTACCCAATGTGTCTCAGCCTCCCTGAAGACTATCCAGACCAAGAAGGCCAGAAAAGGAACCTGGAAGGGATCTGTGGGTATCATGCAGCCCATGGCCCAGTCTTCAGGTTGAGCTGCCTCCAGTCTGTTGTCTCACCAGAGCTTTAAATCCATCCTTGGGAGAGGCAGTCTTCATGACCGCTCAGTGTCCTTTAGGAACTTCTTCCTAAATGGCTAACCCAGGTCTGTCCGCTGCATCCTATAGTGAGAAGCACAGTGGTGAGTGCAGCTAATGACATTCTGCTTCCCTGCTGTTTCCAGAGGTAAACTGAGTATCAATGGAACTACAGCCTGTCCCATTTTGTGCAGTTGAGTTCTAAAACCAACCTGCAAGGATAATGCTATAAGAATGTCCTACCAGCCCCAAGGGTGTCTTTTACAACAAATTCTTGTTCCCTTATAATTCTTCTGACAAATTCTTCTTTTGATCCAGACTTTCCTAGCCATCATTTCATTCCAGAAGTAGCATGTGTGTGCAAACACTCATGCTTGAGGGAGAGACAAGCAAAGGGGATAAGAGGGGAAATGGGAACTCAAAATCTGCTCAAATGTGATAAAGAAATATGTCCAGAAAGGACTGCCTACTCACCAAAATACTATTTGCTTTTTTTATTCTTTCCTGGGTAGAGTTTCCTGTTCAAACTTGAAAATGAAAATTCCTCCACTTCAAAATGAACAGGCAAGAAATGCTGTAGGCTGGGTTTTCCCAGGGAGGGGACTGACAGCCATCTGCCCTGAGACTGACTATCGAATCTGAACTCTCTGTACTTGTTAATTTTGTTTATGGGAGGGGTGAGAGAGGCGAGGAAGCAACAGGGACCTGCTAACCCTACGAATTCGCCTTCATACCCTTAAAAAGTCAGGGGCTTGCCAAGTTCCCTTTTGGGGCAATGGGAGGGAAATTTTAAGAGCTGGTTTCTGTGATCTTTATCAGACCTCTTCCTCTGTCCTGCCCACAGGTCAGTGGTGGGAATGATAGCATTGCGTTAAAAGACAAGTGATTCCCCAGATGTGGACATCATAGTGCCAGGGAGGAAGACGTCTTTGGGATGTTGGGTGCTCCTCTCCATATCTGATTTACCTGTTCTTAGGACATATTCCCTTTGATGTGTTCTATTATATAGTTGATCGATTGAGGGTTACAAAGTTGTTACAAAAGCAGCAGAAATTTTGAAAGATAAAACAGGTAGAACGTTTTATTTCATTGGGGGCACAAAAGCCAGTTCCAGCTTGAGCCTTAGCTGGCCATGTGACCTGGGCAGTTCCCCTGCACTTTTGGGACCACAGTTTCCTCAGCTATAAAGTGAAAGTTGAGGGTTCCTCTGAGTGCTAAAATCCTTTTGTCTATGATTATTGTTTTTTAAATGCCACTGTCATTTCAAAACATGTACATGGGGATCCCCCAGGTGAGTGTGACCTTGTGCTGTATCTGAGATGTTTAGTAATTCCATTCGATCAGGCTCTGCTTCCTACAGCTGCCACTGGCTTTGACTAGCTCGGGAAGGTGGGATTCTGACTGTGCCAGTTTCTTCGGTTTCTTCTCCAAGGGATTGGCCAAATGCCAGATGCTTCCATCTCCCTCCTCTGACCCCTCCTCATTTAGCTGTGTCTAAAGAGATTCTTTGGATGCATCCTGTTAGACCTGTCCATTAATCTTACCTCTTTCAAACCTACACATGATGAACGTCCATCCTTGAATTCTGACAAAGATGAGGTATGTTTCACTGTTCAATTTCCAAATCGGAATGAGGGTATTTCCCAGTACTGCAGCAAAGCCACAAACACACCAGCCCTCCTCTGCTGCCTGTCCTGTTCTCCTTGTCCTTCCCTTGGTCCCATCAGTGTCTCCCCTGGATTTATCATGCTGTACCCCTCGGACACCCTTGAAAGTGGAGAGAGAATAATTCTCATTCCCTTTCCCCAAACTCTGTCTAAAGCATTGTGCTGCTCTGCTCCCCACCTCTCTACCACGCCTGCCCCTCCGCCCCCCACGTTTTCCCTCTGATGAGATTTCCTCTCGAGGAAATATTTTGGTCCTACTCTCTGTTCCCAAACAAACTCCCCAGGTCCTTTCAATCTGGTTTCAATCAACATAATTACAGTCTGTTCAGTGATATCAACTCTGCCTTGATTTGGTTGTGTAATTCATGCTGCGTCCTCCACCTCTCAGGCTGTCTTATATATACACACTGAAGTGCCCATATATGTGTGTATATATTACATAGGATATATGTATATGATGTATTGAAAGAGAGAGACGTTTTCCACCGTGGCTGTAATCACTTTTCATCTTCCTCCAAATCAGTATCTTAATGCATATCACCTAAACTGGATTCATTTTGAGAACACTGGGGCCTCTTTTTACTTTTCAAGGACAGCTATCTAATTCTGGGCCAAAAACTAGTTATCAGTTGAGGGCAGGTAATGGAGTTGTGTCCAGTGAGGGGGCATTTGCTTCTCCATCTGATACACTTCTCACCAGTACCATGCCATTTTCACTTCAGTCTTCATGCCTATGCTGTTACGAGTCCTTTCTTGTATTTGGGAGAAAAGATATGAGGCAGCCCAAGGCAGGCTCTGATATAGGCTGTAAAGACAATATGGATATGAACTGAAAAACAGTAGCTTAGAGCTTAGTGGTAGCATCTCAGTATATTCACCACACATGAATTCTATCAGCTTGTTGCTGATGTTGCCTTGGTTATGCTGGGATACAGTGACACAGGACACTCTTCTGGGGGATAAAGAAGATCTCCCCCCTCCAGGTGGGTCATCAATACCTATCACTCAGAGGGGAGGGTGGACACCACCTAGAACAGAGAAGGCGGCTGGGCATGGTGGCTCACGCCTGTAGTCCCAGCACTGTGGGAGGCCAAGGCGGGTGGATTGCTTTAGCCCTGGAGTAAGAGACCGTCCTGGGCAACATGGCAAAACCTCATCTCCATTAAAAATAGAAACATTGGCCTGGCCTGGTGTTGCATGTCTATAGTCCCAGCTACTCGGTAGACTGAAGTGGGAGGATAGCTTGAGCCCAGGGGGTCGACGCTGCAGTGAGCCACGATCATGCCATTGAACTCCTGCCTAGGAGACAGAGTGAGACCCTGTCTCAAAAAAAAAAAACAGAAGGAGAATGCTGAATCCTTGGAAATCTGTAACAGAAAATTCTGGCAAGTTGTGCCTTTTAATTGCCAGAGCTGGGCACTTAAAAGAGAAAACTGTTTTTGTGAGTTCCAAAAATGTGATTGTATTCACTGAACACTGAAGTCAGGAGGAGTCAGACCATAATGACATGAGAGCCATTTTCCCAAACAGCAGACTAGACGGGGAGGGTTTGGAGGGGTGGTGGCAGAGCTTAGACACACACTGCGAATGGAGAGAAGCGGGGACAGAAAGGTGGCCTGCGTAGAGTCCCATGAGAAAGACAGAACTGCACTGGCAGGCGTCTTTGGGGGCCCAGGTCACCATGGTGTGGCTGGTGGACAGTCTCCAGGGCACAGTGATTGTCACAGTGCACAACCTAATGGGGAAAGTTGCACAGCTTCACTTACATACAGGCGACATATGGACATAAGAATTCATGATTAATCTAGAACTAATCCTGACCAGTAAGGCTAAATGTAGAAAAATTGTAGAAACACTGACCAAGCCTTCCTTAAAGGTCACAGATCTTATGGAATATGTCTCTCACATTTCAAAAAAAATCAAAAATTTTTGAACTATGCATTTTTTTAATATTATTTTTTTTTTAAGAAGGAGGCTTGCTCTGTCTCCCAGCTGGAGTGCAGTGGTACAATCACTACAACCTCCACCTCCCTGGTTCAAGTAATTCTTCTGCCTCAGCCTTCCAAGTAGCTGGGACTATAGGAGTGCACCACCATACCTGGCTAATTTTTATATTTTTAGTAGAGATGGGATTTCACCATATTGGCCAGACTGGTCTCGAACTCCTGACCTCGTGATCTGCCAGCCGATTTGGGATAATTTTAGACTCATAACATGCATTGTTTTTTTAATTACCCACATATATGATTCAGTAAGATTCCCTGTACTAAAACAAAAAGAGAGGGAGAGGGACCCCATTTCCCTTTTGCACTGTTACTTGTTCCTGAGCTCGTTTTAAGAGAGACTTCTGGCGTGGAGGTTTGAATGAGAAGAAGTTATACAGTTGGGATTCTTCCCTTTCTCTGATACGAGGACAGTTTTCTCTCATCTCTGCCAAGAGCAGGAAGCTGGATTAACTGCCATAAGCTCCAGGAGGGAGTGTCTAGTACATCCAAGTTTTGCAGCAGGAAAACACCCCCTCACCCTGAAGTTTGATTCCCGAATCCTGTGTCGTGGTCTGAATACTGAGGCAGAAGTGGGGACATCTGTGCTCCTGGGGCATCCCGCTTGCAGTCCTGACTGTAACCTGAGTGAGCCATCCATGCAGTTCCTGTTGCTAAGTCTGCCCTGCCATTTCTTCCCATGGGCTGCAGGGCAGGGGGCCATGCCCTCCTCTCACTTCCTGTCCCTGGGTGAACGTGCCCCCTGCCTTCTGCCAGGTCTCTGCTGTGGTGGCTGGAGAAGGAGACTGCCCACGGCTTCACGTGGGATTTGGCACTGTCTCTCCTTCCCCTCTGCTCGGCCTGCAGAGCTGTAAGACCAGAAGACAGAGCATTCCCCTTACCTATGAAGTCAAATGCACGTGTGGAACATGCCACCCAGCCCGCAGGCTCTCTACAATAAAATGCTGCTCATCAGATGAATGTGTAGCCCAGATGATTTCTGATAAAGTCTATTATTTTGAAATACATTCATATGTCTCTCAGCCACTGATACTCGCAGAAGCTGCACATGTTGTCAACACCTGCTTTGAGCGCCTTTCCTTCCCACCCTTCCTTTTGGCAATGCAAGTTTCCATTCATTTTCTTCGTTGCTGGTCTCCTCTCTTCTCTCCTACTACTAGATCTTACAATAAACATTTGAAATAGTTTATTTGTCCACAGTGTGATTTCTGTTGAAAAGCATGGGCTCACCGGCTTTTGGGTCTCTTCTAGCACTAGAAATTCCTCCGGCTTTTATAGACTGTTTCATGGGCTATTAATGTGGAACAGATGGCCTTTAGAAACAGCAATCCACAGGGGCCCGGAGACCTGGATTCATATTTCTCCTAGCGTCAACTAGTGAGTGACCTTAGAAATGTCACTTTCCTTGTTGGGCTTCAGTTCCCTTATCTGTCACACAGAAGCACTGTGTGAGTTTGGGAAACCAATACCCTGTTGAAATGTATAAAGTAATGCTAAAGCACAGAAGCATGATCCTGTCAATATCCTGTTCCCTCCAAGAATACATCAAAAAAAGGAGCTGATGTTGCAAGAAGATTTTGAGGAGGTAGCTGGATGCACCGGGGCAGGGATTGTGAGGAGACCCAAGCCCTTACCTGGGGCCTCTCCGGAGAGGCACCTTCTTTGCTGGCTGTTTATTACACACAGCCCTTTCTGTGTCTGTGCTTTTAGGGGCTCTTGTTTGGAGGTAAGAAAAGGGTTCTGGATGGAGAGCAGTGAAGAACAGTGAGAACTTTACATGAAGAAGTTTGTATAGAGAAGACTTCTGGACAGTGGCCTGGCTTTGCTCACTGGGAGTTTACTTCTGGATCTCTGTAGAATTCAGGGACAGATCTCCCCATGGGTATCTGTCTCCCAGAGACAGATCTCTTTCTAGCAGAAAGTAGAAAGTGGGCTTCAGGCGTCCTGGCAGTTTTCTTTCCTGGTGGGTGATAAAAGGGCTCAGAGAGAGAGGAAAATCAATTCTCCCACATGTGTGTCATGCCTGCGCGTCTCAGGCATGACACACATGAACATAAGGCAGATGTCTTATGTTCAACATAGAAAGCAGGCCTGGCAGCCCCAAGACCTTCCCCTGCACACCATCCATTTTTACCTGGTTTTATTTTGATAAATGTGCAGTGTGAGGTCCTGGTCCAGAAAGTATCACCTGTCAAGAAGTGTATTTGGCCAATGGAAAGGTTACCATCTTTATGTAATTAGGCTCCATAAAGCTTCATTTTTAAATTTATTAGTGGGAATAATTTGACATTTCTACACACTGACATTACCCTTGTGGAATGGATAAGAATCTCAAGGCTTGTTGGGTGAAAGGAGAGCAGTGGCCAATGTGACAGGAAGGGAAGGTGTAAGCAGGCAGGGAGTGCGCCTGAGCGTGTGGGAAATGGAACAGAAATCATAGAATGGCAGGTCCAGTTCTAGCTCTGTCACCTACTGGCTGTTTGTCATTGGACAAATTACTTACCATTCCTGAGACTCAGCTTTCCTACATTTAAAATAAAGAAAATATTTATCCTCATATTGAAATGAATTGGGCTACTATCACGATCAACTCAAAAATACACCAAACAGTATATATGTCAGGAACTGTACGACATTCGGAACCTCCACTGGCACCCTCACTTTGTCCCTCCGGTGCTCCCTTACTCTCTGTCCCTCTTTCTGGGTCAGGGCTTCTGTTACTCCAGCCTGGCCCTGCCTCAAGGTGGGGACATGTGCCGCTCTCTCACAACACCAGGTGACGAGGAGGGTTTTCAAGGCTGGCTTGACTGCTAATGCTGGTCTCTCTTCTCATGCGCACCTGCTGTTTCCCCCCTGGGCTCAGCGTTCCTGGGAGGGTGACGCTGAGAGAGAAAGCCGTGACAGAGGGAAGTGGTAGGGTCAGAGACCACTGGCTGCTAGGAGTTGATCTCAGAGCTGGCCTTTCTGCATTATTCTAGGGAATCAGATATCTTTGTTGATGCCTGTGTTAATTTATCCCCAGAGACATTATTCAGTGAATTTCTTAAGGGTAAAAAAATCTCCAGCATTACTTTTCTTTGGGCCAGGAGAGAACTTTCTCTGAGTTTTACTTGCAAGCTAGATATATTCTTGAAAGTCTCCAGCAGCAGAATTTATGTCTTGTTTAGTTCAAAATCAGCTCCTGGCCTGTCTCTAAATGGTCTTGCTAGAAACATCTCCCCCCACCCTCAGACCTGAACTTAAGCCTCAGACTGCTATCTTCTCTCTCTGTCACTGTGAGAGACCTAAGCCTTTTTTCTCTTTGACTTGTGCCTACTCAGCCCTTCTCAGATCCTTCTGCATCTCCTAGGGAGTGCATTCTCTCCACTCCACACATGTAATTGTGCTACTTGTGCTAGGACTGCATTCGGCACTCGGGCTGCGGAGAGCAATGAAATGTGGGTCCTGCCTCAGGAACATGAAATCCAGTAGCACTACACTGAGTCCCCTGACCTGGTAGGAAGCCCTCCCAGGACATAGTCCATGCCTGGACGTTGCCTTCACAGAGGTGGCTAAGGGGCATTTTGGTCCTGCCCTAGTTTTTACGAGTCCCCTGGGTGTTAACTCCTACTTTCTTTTATTTGCAGGTTCTCCAGTCTTACGCATTCTCTCTTATTCTTAAAAATGTCCAATCTAGTGATGCTTCTATGTTAGAGCTGTAGGGCCAGGAAGCCTTGCTGTGGGGAAACCATGGTCTAGTAGGTGGAGCATGAGAGAGAGGAGATTCAGGTCCAGAGAAGCTACTGAATCCTGGGCAAGTCCCTTCCCAGAATTCCGAGTGCAGCTGTCCTTCTCCATGTCCCACTGAGCTGCCTTCCTTCTTGTCTCTCCTTCCCAAAGAGAGGCAACCATGCCACTGCCACTCTGGGCAGTGGGCAAGGGCTGCTGGAATTGAGATTTGTATTTTTCTCTTTGGCATCTGAATCCTTCCTTTGCAGTTGCTGACATGCAGTTTTGTGTGAGATCACCCACGTCATCCATCATCTGCAGGACACCCAGAAACTCCTTCTCCTACCTCCCTCACCCTCGCATACGCATCTTCAGCACCCTTCTGATTCCCCCTAGTTGGTCTATTGCTCTTGGCTCCAAATAAATATCTTTAAAGGGTACAGGAATCCATATGGAAGGCCTTCGGAGCAGAGTGAGCATGGAATTTATTATCCAAAGTGGGACACTTGAGAGTGAAAGGGCGAGCTGACAATAATGATGCCAGCACAAAAGCATGAATGATCAGGCTTCTTAAGAGCTTCATCCCTTTGATCCAGTGACTTTGTTTCTTGGAATCTTTTATGGAGTATCTACCATGAGCCAGGCACCATTGCAGGTGCTAAGGATATCAAAACACATCAAAAGAGAACATACAGTTAAGTGAAACAGACAGGCAAGTAAAAGGCTGGTTGTAAAAGAATGCAGTAAGTGCTGAGAAGTCTTTCTCAGAGACGTGATGTATGAGCAGGGGCAGACAGTCAAATGGTAGTTATCGGGGGAAGGAAAGGGAGAAACAACCTTTCTGACATAGGCAGTAGTCAGGGGAGCCCTAGCAGGGGTGAGAGCGCACATGGTGTGTTTGGAGAACCTGGGTCCCTCGCTGAGGCTGGTGTGCACAGGGAGAGAAGGGCTGGCAAGAGATGAGGCTGGCGAGAGAGGCACCCAGGAACCAGACAATGAAGGGCAGACTATGCTGAGGAATTTTAGCTTGATCTTGGAGGTTATAGAGAAGAACAGAAATTTCTCCAGCTGAGGAATGACCCAATTCCATTCCAGTGCGGAGAAGAAATGATAGGGAAGGCTGGGAGAGGGCAAAGTAAGGTCTCAGAAACCATTTAAGAGTCTATTGAAGTCATCCAGGCAAGAGAGGTGGCATGGGCTATAGAGAAAAGGAGGGTGGATTTTGAGAAATAGGAGGAGGCAGAGTCAACTGGAATTATTAAAGATCAATTTGATGTGGGGGGCAGGGAAGAAAGGAAGAAAGCAGACTCAAACATGATCTTTGCCTCTGCCTTTTCCCAAGAGAGAAAATCTGAGAGGCCGGAGGAGGAGCAGGGTTTGGGGGAGGATGGTGACTTCAGCTTTGGATATATCACCCTTGAGATTCCTCTGCAGTTCAAGTGGAGATGTCTAGTAGGCCACGGATGTCTATGGGTTTGGAGTATAGGACAGAGGTCTGTGTCTAGATGTGTGAGTGTGGACATATCCACACATCAGCAAGGTGGATGAGATTGCACAGTCACATCCTCAGATGAGAAGGGAAAGCAGAATGTTGGAGGGCATATGGAAAGCGTGCGAGGGAAGTGCTGGTGGGGGTAGGAGGAAGACCAGGAGGAAGACCGTGAGGGAGGAGGCGCTGCAGCACATTTGAAATGAGGAATGGTATTCTAGGTGGGGCTGTTTCTGTAGGGCCCTGGTGCAGGTGGTGATGATGGATGTAGAGAGTGCTGCTCTGTGGGACAGGGCACCTGGCTGGGATCAGATAGTCATAGTTAGAGGAGAACTATTTTATTTTATTTCTCTAATACTGGCAACATCGGAACATTATCTACAGAGGAGGGAAAACCTTTAAAGAGGGGCAGGTTGAAAATATGTCTAGACCAGGCGCAATGGCTCACATCTGTAATCCCAGCACTTTGGGAGGCCAAGGTGGGAGGATTGCTCAAGCCCAGGAGTTCAAGACCAGCCTGTGCAACATAGCAAAACCCCATCTCTGCAAGAAATACAAAAAATTAGCTGAGCATGGTGGCACATTCCTGTAGTCCCAGCTACTTCGAAGGCTGAGGTGGGAGGATCACCTGAGCCTGGGAGGTCGGGGCTGCAGTGAGCTGTGATTATGTCCCTGCATTCTAACCTGAGCAACAGAATGAGACTTTGCCAGAAAAAAAAAAAAAAAAAGGAGAAAGAAAGGAAGGAAGGAAAAGAAAAGAAAGAGAGGGAGGAAGGAAGGGAGGGAGAGACGTAGGGAGGGAGGGAGGGAGGAAGGAAGAAAGGAAGGAAAGGAAAAGACAAGATGTCTGGGATGGAGGCCCTGACGGAAGAAGGCTTCTGAGGAAATGGATGTGGGGCCCAGAGTGTCAGTACAGGGCCTGTTAAGAGAGTGGGTATGATAAGATGGGCCACTCAGAGGAAATTCTGGTTTTACTCACAGTAATCACACTTCCTGGTTGACTCAGACCAGTCCTACTGTGCAGCTATTACCTCGACAAATTATTGCTAACATCCCTTTTCACTCTGGAAAGTTTAGATGATAAAGCATCTGGTCACCTTAATAGTATACAGCTAAGCGCCTTCCCGGCATAGGTAGTAGTCGGGGAGTCCTGGCAGAGGCGAGAGTGCACATGCTGTGTTGGAGATTAGTGGGTGGAGCTTGAGGGCTGAGGGCGGTCCTGTCTGCAGGGCTCTGTGCAGTAAGATGCAGGATTTTCTGCAAGATGCTTCAAGAGGCTTGAGGAGTTAGGAGCTACTGTGAGGGGAAGGAAGACCTGACATGGGAGCAAGAGCAAACTGTTGATCTACAATAAGGGCTGAGCAGACCCTGAGAAAGTCAGTCAACATCAGTCAATGCCAGTGTAGAAAGGATGTCCAGACCCTTCCATCTGACTATAGTCGGCAGGGATCCCTGCACCAGCAGCCACATGACTCACTTCACATTGTGGTGGGGTCACTTGTAGCTCTTACAGTATTCACAGG